>LR140728.1:0-15261 GCA_900659605.1 Tisbe holothuriae | reverse complement strand
CGTTCTCTTTTAGTTCGGGAAAACACGACCGGAAATCGTGGTACGTGTTTACCCCGAGGTTGCGTGACCGGAAGTCCCACACTGGTAGTCATTTCAGAGGGGGTCAAATACCATTTTGATCAAGTAAGTGCCTTCTAATGGGTCATTTTGTTTGACAACAGGTTGCAATTCTGACAATTATGGACTCAAAACCATGTTTTTGGGGTCAATTTCAACCCACTGGCATCATCAAATGGTGGGTTCAAAAGTGATTTCCTGTAAAAAAAATTCCAACTCTAATTTTCACTTTTTTACTTCATAAACATAATTCCAACTTGTACGTAGTATAGTTGAGATATTAACGTTCTTAATGTCACATTTCAAAACAACACCCTGTAGGTCTGCAAAAAGTGTTTTATATAATAATTTTGATATAATTTGCTGCAGACTTTACAAAAGGTATTGGTTATCTAACAATTTATTTTGTATTGATAACAAAAGCCCTTAAATTATTACATGCAGCAGTCCTAAGATCACATTTATATATATGTGTGTCATTAAAGCATCATGGCTTTATATTCCACGCGAACTTACCGATATGTCCGAGTGTTTTTCCAATGTATAATACGAGTATAATAGGTAAATAGTAGAGACGTGCTGGTCCGGGACCTTACGGCGGATCCAGTTCCGGTTCTGGATCTGGATGGACCGGATCTAGTTATAGTTCTTACAACGATATGTAAGGGCTATTATAGCAATATTTTTTCATTATACTGAACAACATATAAAGTGACCTCTACTAAATAATAGCTGCCAGTTTATGAATCCATTTTGCCTTAGTAACAACTGTAGTCTATTACATATTGGACCCGGATACGGATACGTCGAGGATTTAAAAAGTTGTCGGATCCGGTGCCGGATCCGGTGTCGGATCCGGGTACCCGCATGTACTTAAAAATAGTACTATGTACCATAGAGCACTGAAGACTCAGGATCTCAGTGGTCTATGTATGTACTGACGCTCTTTTAGCTAATAAAGTGTGTACGAGACTACGAGTAATAAGTCGAGTATTAATATTTAGATCATGTTGGAAGGTTGAGAGACATTTCGCTTGATCTTTCCGCGGTAAATCATGAATTGAGATAAAGAATTTCTACTACAAAGTATTGGAGAGAATTACTTTTTATCATAGAGGTTACTTTTACATAAATGTCTTGGACACTTGGAGGAAAGAAGAAATATGGAGACGAAGCATAAAAGTCAGCTTCTAAGTTTGAAGGAGCTCCTGGTACTTTTCGCGCGCGGTCGTGGTACTTTTCGCGTGCAAGGAGAGTTCTATTTCTTGGAATCGCGCATGCGCGCATCGTCGCAACTGACGGTATTGTTGGTCACGGAACCTGAACAGAACAAAATTGCGCAGCCTTTTGCACTGTTATATGCTTCGCATCCATATTCATCAAACATCCTTGCTTGGACACTAGCCTCCCTTAATTCCTAAAGGAGCCTCGATGAAATAAATCGTAATTATCATATGGGAACAAAATACACAGTGTATTCCAAATTAAATAGCTTTAAAATGATTGTACGGAAATTAAACGAAATTTTTCATCTTCATTGTTGAGACGTGGATTTATCTAGTTTAATTTCCAGAAATAATCATAAGCTTTACATACATTATTTTAATGAATTGTCCTTCTTATATCATAACGGGCTATACGCATGGCATAATTCAACATAATGAAAGATTTGAATATACTTACATAACACTCTAATCTGGACTCCTTTCCTTCTAATTCTACATTTTAGGCCTTCTCTGACTCTTCTTAAAATGTCCGTAAGACGAGACGAGTTCCAAAGCTTTCAAGAGTTCTTGCAACCGCATTGATATGAACGAGGATTGAGGGAGACATTTCCTCAAAGTCATGCTCCAAAGATGTTGCAACGGTGTCTCTCTCTCGAGGGAATTGGGGGTAGTTGCCGGGGGACTGCGAGCGAGCGAGGAAGGAAGGAGGTGTTTCGCATTAACGATGGACATAAAGCGGCTGAGTGCATGTATAGGCGTGCGTGAGTGGGTACTCTCCTTCCACAGTGGCGGAGAAAAGCTACGACGAGAGTGAGTGATTTTTTTTCCTTCTTCCATATAGGCATATAAAAGCATGGGTATGAAAGCGCAGTCAAGTGCGCGGCACTCTTTCTTACCCTCATACTCGTACAAGTTACACATACATCGCCGGCATGTATACTGTGCGCTAATGTGGGTTTGCGTCCTCCTCTGTGAAGAGGTATGAACGGTCTCTTTCTCCCCTGGCGCTCTGCTGGTGTAAAAGGCCTAACGAAGAAAGAGAAGAGGGAACCGGGGGTAGAGTTTAAGAGAAAACATCAGTAGAAGAAAGAAGGAGGAGGAGGAACAAGTAGAGAGATCGGTAGAGTTGGAGGGCAAGCTAGCCACGCACCTGGTGAGAAAGAGAGAGAGGTTACATAGGATTCGCGCTTTCCTTGCGCAAAGCATGTTTCCTTTTATTCTTGGTATTCTTCTTTTCCTCCAGCTAAGAGAGTAGTAGTAGAGTAAGTAGTGCAGCTATGCTAAGAGACTTTCTTACACTGAACCAGCTGGGAATAATACAAAGTTGGTCTACTGTAATTCTTTCTGCGCGAGAATGAAGCTAAAGAGAGGAGAAAAGGCTCGTGTATGTGTGCCTACCAATGGTAGAAAGAGAGCTTTTATGCCTATCTAAGCAACAGCAACACTAAAAGCGAGCAGCTAGGCAGTGAGTGTTTAGCAGCAGCAGCAGCAGCAGCTAGGCCGCGAAAACCGTCGGGCGAGCGGCGAGCAAACTTTCGCTTTTGATCGCGCCTCAGCCGCCGTTGCTCGCTTTCCCGGCTTTACTACTTTATCTTCTTCTTCTTTTCCCCTTCGTTTTTCGTCCGTTCGTCTGTCAGTCAGTTCGTTGAAGACCAAGATGCATATCGGTGCTCAAAGAAGAAGAAGTGGTAAAAAGAATATTTGATTCCTCTTAAACCAGAGAAAAAAAATTAAAACTCTGGCAACGAAGATTTTCCACACACCCATCTGAAGAGAAGACTCACCTGGAGGATCTTTTGAAGATTTTCGTAGAGTGATTGAAAATACTTTTATTTCTTTTCAAAAGGAGGTGTCTAACGTAATCCAATGTTTGCCTTGCTCCTACACAACAACATGGATGGCTACGGATAAAAGTGACATGTGAAGCATTGTCTCTGACTCAATCACACCAGCAACAATCAACACCAAGAAAGAGTCGAAGCCGATAGACAATCGAACACTCAAAATTCGTCGCATTGTGACAAGATATTTGTGTCGCAAAGGGAACAACGATAAAGAAGAACTTTCTTCATAATAGTTTTGCAGTGTTGTTGTTGTTTTGATTTGGCGAGAGCTAATCATGCTACTACTATTACCACGGGCTGAGTCCTCCTCCTCCTCAGCCGCCCCAGTGACCTCAATCGTTGGTCCTTGAATTGCCTCCGGCGATGCCTGGCGGTCGGCGGGGGCTCGTCGCCCCACAAAACACCTTCTTGGAAAACATCATCAGAAGGTCGTCACAACAGCGTAAGTACTCCAGCCAGATCACTGATGATGATGATTCACTCAGCATAATGAAATGTAAGATCATCTTCGCCTGAGGGCGGGCGGGGGGATGGCAATCACAATGATAACATGTTGCTCCGGGCGATGATCATACAGAGATCACTTTACACTGCCAGGAGGGGAAACAAAGAGAGAGAAAGCAATCAGTGCCACTTGCAGGTTCATTCACGTCAATGTGCGTGCAATGATGGAAGAACAAGCGATCGAGGATGGACAAAGAAGAAGGAAAAAGGAATCGTAGTCTCGTCTGGCAAGTGAACCACTTTGATTACACTCAAGATGGGGCCAGCAATGTAACAGAGAAAGAAACTCTCTTGCTTACGAGCATGGCAATATTCCACATTGTTATTAATAATCTCACTGGATAGTTGAACTTTCCTGGTCGCTGTCGATATGCTTGCACTCAATGATGACCTCCCTTCCTCTTCCTCCTCTTTCCCGTTTGTTTTCCCTTGCTGAGGCATGTTGTATAGTCGTGTACATACAGTGGAAGAAGCACTCTGTGCACCTCTCCTCCCTACGAATGCCTATAAATCCGTAATCAGACACCTTCTTAGCCATTGAAGAGAAAGAAGAAGCCCAAAGCAAAGCCATAAAGGTATGCCTCTCTGCTCACACATGTACACAGAGGGAGAGAGAAAGGAAAGGAACGAAGAAGGAGAAATTGAGAAGGAAGGAGCATCAGAACGGCAGCTAGAGAAATTAGATCAGTTATCTGAATGTAGTACTTGGATCAGATGGTCAACGGCGAAGGAGCTAAATCATACGCGCACAAATGAAGAAGGCTGAATCGCTTGGCAAAGTTCAAAATTCGCTCATACAAGTTTTTTCCCCTTTCTTAGTTAGAAGAATTGGCCTTAATGAAGAAGAAGCCGCTGTAGCTTACTTTTTATTCCGCTGTCCTTTTTCCTGACTGCTGCTGCTGCACCAGCTAGCATTATTTGGCCAAGTTTTGCGTAACCGTGGTCATAAGAAGGGACTGAATTTGCAGCAAAGTTTTTAACCCTCGGGCTGAGGAGTAAGTAGTCTTCATTCTCTTTTATTCTTCTTATTCTCCCCTCTCCGCGCCACGTTCGAATGCGACAAACGGTTGCCAGCAAAACACCTTTTCTCTCCCCTTCACTTTTATTCTTCCTCTATTTAGTGTTTGCGGTGTAAATGTGCGTTTCCAAGTCGAAATAAGTGAATGGCCTTTTAAAGCTTTTTCGTTTCTCGTGAGCCGGCGCAATTATAACACTCCTCCTCCTCCTCCTCCTTCGTCTACCATTGCTCTTCAACCTGACTGACTGTCGTGGAGCGTTGATGTAACATTAATTGCCTTGGTTAAAAGTTGGTCAAGAAGTACAAAAGTATGTTTACTATTTTAACTTAAATTTTAACATAATCTCTTAATGAGTCTTGTCTATGTTTTCCTCCTTGTTGATACATTAAAAGAAACCAGACTCAAACTTATACTTTCAAGTTTATGACCTCGATTGCGGTCAAACAAGTTTGTAAAATGTTCAAAGCGAATCGCATATAATCGATTGTCGTAATGGTTCTATTTGCTCAATAAGTTCGGACGGACAGGCCGGCCGCAGTGGCACTCCTATGTAAACATGCAAGTTTTTAAAAATAGGGACTCCTATCCTACACTGAAACCAAAGAAACGACGCATAGACATGTAATAACTTCGACTATTGCCCACGCTTATTTTTGCTTTGGCCATATTATTAAACATATATCATCAATTTAAGTTTTATTGTGGCGTGTACAACTTGTACCTTAGATATCTATCACTGTCAGTTGCTACTCTATAATAACTCAAACCAAGGAATAGGCATGAAGTCTGTCATTACATATTGATTCGGTGGATCAACATTCCCTCAAAATGGATTAGGCATTATTCCATTGAAAAGTGTAAAATAGGTCCACCTCTTACAACATAAAAGAATACTTTTCCAAAGACAATTATTGTCCTCCTTGATTGATTTCCTCTGTCACTCATATCTCAGGAATGAGAAGCAGGATTACATAATAAAGTCTTTTAAATGTGAGTTAAATCTAGTAAACTCACATCCCATTAGTACAAAGTTGGTGTAGCAGCGGGATGGCAAAGGCAGACGCAGTCTTCAGCTCCTTCTTCCACGCTTTCGTTCTTGCTTCTAGTCCTTCTTTTTCTTTCTTTCCAATAACCAATTTGAGCAAAACTGACTCCACCATATCGTTGGAAAAAGGGGAAAAAAGAGAGAGAAAGGCAGTTCGCTGCTCAGCAACAGGCTGCAGCAAATATTTGAAAGTGGGCACGCAGTTGAGCCATCAGCAAAAGGAGCAACGAAACAAGAAGAAGTGGCTCTCTAATGCCAAAGAGTGACGTGAAAACGAGAGACGAGCCCTCATTCTCCCAACAGATAAACTTGTCTGCGTAGGTGATGAAGAAGATACGAGGAGGCCTCTCACGAAATGAAAAAGAGCCAGTTATATTTAAGCACCGTGCGTGTAATTCGTCTTTTATTTTCTAGTAGTAGTAGTAGTAGCAGCACTTGAGCTTTTCCCCCTTTTGTCTCTCTCAACAACAGTCGTCGTGCCATCGTTCTCATACTTACTTTTACAATTTGCAGCAGCAGAAAAGTTGTAACTGTGCTGATGCCAGTGCCACTGCCTCTGCCTCTGTATCTCCTTCGGGACGTTACAGCTTCATGAAAGGAAAAAGGAAAAGCTTGTCTTCAGAGAGTCACCAAGTGTTGCTTCCCTGATCTTGCGCAGGGTCACCAGAGGCCAAACTCACTTGACGTGGGTTCAACAGATATAATAGTTGAAAGACATCCTTCAAATGGCGACCCTGAAGCCGTTTCCTCCACTGTAAATGTAAAGATGAGCAACTTCTCGACAAAATACATCTTCCCCAGTTGGCTTTATGAGGGATGATAACAAAGTTGTCAAGCGCCCAGTAGAGCAAAAATGAAATGCTATGGCCTGAAAAATGATCTATTGGGACAAATGTGCCTGTTTTATGTCCTTCTTTATAGTTGTATACATATGGTTAACATTCTCACATGTTTATGCAGCATGCTGCCAGCTTATGTTATAATGCATATACATTGTATTCCCTTTGGTGATGTCAAGCCCGCCACCTTTATTCTCTCCTCCTCCCAACTTGTGAGAAATGAGTTGCCATCAGGCAGTTTTGCGGCAAGGACTCCGCTAAGTGGGAGGAGGACTTAAGGAGATGAGAAGATGAGAGAGAGAGAGAAGAGGGTTCAAAGTTGACACAGATTGGGCCAAGCTGGTTTTGAGGTTTTAAAAGGTCGATATGTCATCGCCATCCTTCTTCTGTTAACTGAAACTGATAGCATTCGGCACTACTTTTAATATGTTGCCTCCAGGGATGTTAGAGAAGAAGAAGCTTCTTTTTCCCTTCTTCTCTGATCCCTCTTGACTGCCACCTTCAGCACTAACTGAGAGCTGTGGAACTGCAATGAAAATAGAAAGAAGAACTTTTCCTAAGACGAAGTATAACGTAGTAGTGGCGCCTTTCATTGGAAGAAGAAGAAGAAGTCCTGGCGAGAAAGGGAGAACAGAGTTTTGCCGTTTGCTTTCTTCAGTTTTTATTTCCTTTTCCCCTTGCAGGGCCTGCTGAAAAAGGAGAGAAAAAGAAACTCTTAATAAAGTTTTTATGTGGCTTCTTCTTCTTCTTCTTCTTCTGCCCCTGCCATATGCGAGTAGAAGAATTTATACACACTCCTCTAAGACTTGAAGGCACAACTCAATCAAAGGAAATGGACTTGAGTAGTAAGCCACTTTTTGCGTTATTAATTTCCTCGCTCTTTGCTCAAGAGCGGATATAAAAGCAGCCTTTAAAAAGTGCAATGAGGGCAGTCAAAACCCTTCTTTGACGAGCCAGTAATGCACACTAATTACAGTAATGCACGACGCTTATAATATTTAAAGGCTCATAAAGAACTTTCTTGTCGTGTATTTTAAACCAGAACAATAAATGTGTTATTTTCTTCAAATTCGTTAAATAATTGTGTTTCTATCCAGTTCAGGAACGCTTAAGGGGCACAAAACCCACCAACATAAGCTTAATTAATATTAACAAGTTCTTTCAATATGTATACTCTCTACTTTCAAGCCCAAAGGTCGCCTGCGACCTAGGCCTTGACCTCTTATGTTCTCATAATTGTATCAAGCTTGGTGTAATTGTGTTTTACATGTGAGGAGGATTGAAATATATAAAAGAAATATCCATTCCTACTGAAACCGAAATATTTTTTTCGTACATATTCTGTTATGTAAACCATGGAGTACTATAGGGTCTATACTCTATACAGTTATCCATGTGTATACCTAATATATTGGAACGCACACCTGATTGTATGAAATTATCTTTTGATTTATATGTTGCAGTATACCAAAGAAGGTTTATGTATAATGTGTTTGTCGTCTTGTAAACGCTTCAATATGCTTGTAAAATAGACTAGTAGAGAAACAGCATAATCATGAGACAGATCAGTTTACTATAATAAACTACTACTACTACTTCCGCCTCAGCTGGTTGTCCTTGCAGTTAATTGTTATAGCACAGGAGAGTGTGCGCGCCCCAAGTGAGCCATTCTCATCTGGAGAACCATCTCTAATTCAGTCTAATTGCTTTCTTAGATGAAAATAATGAAGCAACAGCCGCAATACTAGAACAGTCTAGCAGTGTTACTGTTATTTCTATGCCCATTCTTAGCCACATCCAACTGAAATCTAATTCGCATTTTACAGCTCTGTCTGGATTTGTCTCTTTCTTTCTTTGCAGACACAGTTGCGCTAAATGGAGGAGAGGATAAGGAAGCCAGCCGAAAATAGTGAAATTCTGGAAAATATGTATTTAAATATAGGAAGGATCCATGAAATTAATTAGGCATAAAAAAGAAAGGGAGGAGAAAAAGAAGGACTTTGTAACCCAAAAATGTCCTACCAGATCTTGCTATCTCTCTCGTTATAAAATAAGTTGGAGAAGAGCGGCAGAAGTAGAATTAGCTCTTATCTCCACTGGGATTTCAAAGTCATCTCTCTCTCTTTCTGTCAGTGTATATTGTTCCTCCCTGAGCTAAGGAATCCCGACCATGTTGCACACATGTGAACGACGACTCCAAGTCTTTGGAGGGACAAACTAAGGAAGAAGGAACAAAAGAAGCAAGACATGCACACTTTTGTTGACCGAATTGGTTTTTCTCATGCATAGCTTGACAATGAGAAAAACTGCATTCCACTCTTCTTTCTTTCCTCCACTATTACTCTTCTATCTCTCATAGATGTAGGCTAAACTTCTCTCGTCTCTTCAAAAGCAGCAAAGTAGATACTATGTAGAGTCTATTTTTAGCGCTCTGCTGTTCACTCTCTCTCTCCCCCCAAAACTCTCTCTGCGCCAGAGAGGGAAGCTGTTTGAAGAAGAAGGAGGAAGGAAAGGGATATCAACCATAAAAGTGGTTTCCTTTACCGGAATCAGACTGAGTAGGAGGTCATAAGGAAGAAGAAAAAGGAAGCTAAGCTTGCCAAAAGGAGGTTCCTGTTGCACAAAATCGATATAAGGGTAAACGCACATAATAGTCTGATATCCTTTAAGATGTGTACTCTCTACGGGTGGCCATTTAGACTCCACTTCCATTTTTCTCTCTTGTGTTTTTCTCTCTGGAAAAGAACAAGGCGACCAGAAGCACTGCCTTGATTTCCTACATAATGCCGGGTGCTTCTGCAAGCGTCAAAAACAGACTCTCCCGTAAGACCAAAATGCTCATTCACGTGCAAGTTTGCAACAACTAAAATCCGCTTGCTCTCATCTGTAATTTTTATTTCCTGCTGTAATTGTATTAGAAGTGTGCGTCTGTCTGGACTGGTTTCTTCGTCTTTGGACGAGTAACAAAGGGATGTTCATCATCTCTCTCCTCTCCTCTCTCTCCCTTCCCCCTTTCCTTCCTTTTCTGATTCTTCCTTGGAGCAGAAACGCACGTGAGGTCCAAAGATAGATTCCAGCTTTGGATAGCGACGGGCAGGAAGAAGAAGAAGAGAAAATACACCAAACACAATAGATACTGAGATAAACTTAGACGAGTTTAAAGGCGGAATTGCGTAGGGCCCAAATCGATATCTAATACATAATCATACTGAAATGGTCAAAGAGAATTTTCCGCCAGTGGTTCAGGATGAGTGGACAAAATATCCGCGGTGGCGTCTCATGTCATTGCTTCAAAGCCATCTCTACAGAATAAAGTACGACATACAAAAATGAACAATATTCGCCTAAAGATGGGTTAAGCGCTTCTATTTTATAATAGTACCGTACCTTAAATCGATAGCAAAGTGTTAATGTTCCATACATCCATAAATCTAAATAACCCCCCAATTGATCTAGTTCAATAGTGGCTCTTAAGAGTCCCACCCTGAAAGTAGGACTGTCCCCGTCTTTACTTCCTCTTTAATTCCTTGGCTCTTCTTTCATTCACGTCGCTATTTTTACACCTAAATGTGCTGTTTGGAAAAATATGGAACAAAGTATGGAACATAATATGAAACAAAATGTGGAACCATGTACAACTGGCGCCATCTAGTTTCTTTAAAAATATGGAACAAAATGGGAAACAACATACATAATAATAAAATTAAAACTTAACAATTAATAATTAAATATTTAAGTAAGTAGTTCTTATGTTTTATTTGTATATACCTTTTATAAGCTTTAAAAGTAGATTAAACTTAAACATACACAATATTTTTTTAAAAAAAAATCAGCATAGATTCGAACCTCCAACCTAGAGCACCACTTACACGCCTTAGTCACAACAGCTACAGAGCTTTCGTTAAAGTGAAATTGTTAAAAGCTCTATTTATAGACTTGAGCAAACCCTCCCGGTGCCCCGCGCGGGGCACCGGGAGGGATTTTAAGTTCATAAAGGCTTAGTCACTGTGCTATTAAGAAGCTTGAATATATTCTTGGTATTATTGAACCGCAGCTCCATCCAAAATGCTTAATTCGAACTTGGATAGTGTTATTGGATAAGAATAGGAAATGGAATAGACTTCATACAGGTATTTGACACAAAATATGCAAAAAGGGACTATTGGCAATGCATGGGGACTATATAACACATACTACAGCAATTTGAAAAACCAGACTGAGGTGGAGGAGATTCAAACCGACAATGAAAAGATAACAAGGCCTAAGGACAACACTATACCAAGTGAGCTACTGGACGACAGACAACTAAAGAAGAAAATTTGAGGTCCTAGAAATGTTGAACCGAATCCTGTTTCAGATATTGTTCCCGATTTTGTTTCACATATTGTTCCAGATATTTGTTCCAGATAATGTTCCAGATGCACATTCAGGTGTAAAAATAGTATATATACTGCTTTCATTTCCCCGTCATCGACTCTGACGCAATGGTTTATGACTACTGCTCGTATTAACCACCACCGTGCGGGCACCGCCGCCGTTTCAGCCATAGAGGTCCTTAATTCTCTGTCTGAAAGCAAGGGCAATCTCTTCAAAAACATCCTCCTCTTATGTAGACTCGCAGAAAAAAAGTTTACTTAAACTTTGTACCTAATCCTTTTCTCTTCTTTTGTTGTTGCGTTTTCCTTTGATCCAATCCAAGATCGGTAAAGAAGGAAAGAGGGAAAAGAGAGAGCACGCGATTCGGTATAACCACCGCAAGGTAGATGAGTGGGAGAGATTTGTTTTCAACTAATATTTAGGTCGGAGAGAGAGAGATTGAGGCATCTTTATGACGCAACAAGAGTGAAATAGCCGAGGACAAGTTGCAAGTGAAGCAGTAAAGGACAGGTTGCAATTTTCAAAACGACGACAAAATGCATTGGGAGGCTGGAAATGGCAGCAAATCTAAAGCGTTCCAAATAGACACTTTAGCATATTCTTTAAGCGGGCTTAGTACCCCGTTTTAATTTCTCAATTGATCCAAGGTTTCTCTTCTTATCCTTTCTTTTCCTTTCCAGCAGCTCCCTTTCCTCCTTCTTTATTTACCCTTGTCGCCGTTGCATGCGCGCCGCCCTGGTCGTCGTCGTCGTCGTCTTAAGGCCATGTCTGTATATAGTAGTGTATGGACGTCGTCCATGTGTACGTACGAGCATATGCTCATTCAAGGCCTGAGTAGAAGTACTGTAGTGGTAGTACTATAGCTTTAGACAGTCGGCCAGGTAGGCAACAGCAGCCATGCACTACTACTCAATATGTTTGACGGAGAAAAGTAGGAAGCAAACTATTCCCTAGCCCTTCTTCCAGTGGAGCAAGAAGAAGACCCCGCTGCAAACGGGATCGAGTAAGTAGATTTATTCGAACTACATGGAGAAGAAGAAGAAGGAGATCGGGGAAAATGGAAGAAATAGAAGAAAAAGTAAATGTACAGCATGTAAAGAGTAAAGAAAAGGAAAAAGGCAGCAGGCGAGTTCGGGTCTGAATGCTTAAACAGTTTTGATACACATGCACTAGCTAAGTATAGACATGTATATATGTAAGGAAAGAAAGAAAGACCAAAGCATAAAAGAGAATTAAGAACTGTCACTTGACTAATAGCCCTGTGTTCCCTGCAAATTATATAAAACTAACACCAGTTTGATTGACTAAATTTAAGCAATTTTGGTTCAAATAAATGTGTTATGACAACCACCAAATGTAAGTTAGCCATTTGCAGGACAAGGCCTTTTGCGGATAGGAGAAATTAGCCGCTGTCATTAATATTCGGTCAGTTTTGTTTTTCATGCTCTAGCATGCCAACCCAACCTCTGACCATCGACGACAAGCAGCAAAAATAACCTTCATTGGCTGCCATCATTAATTTCTTTTGCCGATTGTGGTCACAGTTGATGTTTTCAGGGGGAAATAGGCCATTATTCCCAATGGTGCTGCTTCTGACTTCGGTTTTATTTACTAACAAAGTGTCTTTTTTTCTCCCCGAATCTGCCAACACTACTCCAGTCTGGTCCGGATAAAATCCAAATTAAACTATCTCTCTGTCTCTTCCGTGATGTCCGCATTGGACCATCTTTACAATTCCTTTGAGATTTCTTCTTCTTCTAAAAATAGACTGTCATGCCTCTCTCATGAGCCTCCCACACCATACACTGCTGGCGGCCGCTCGCTCGCTCGCTCGCGCATATGCAGATCACTGTCGTAAAATGGGAACGGGTGAAATCAAGAGAGCTGCAGAAAAAGAAAATCGGGAGGATTAAACAAAATCTATTTTTAGACTGCAGATCCATTACTTTACTATTCATCTCTGTGAATCAATCTATTGTTCCAGCATATCTTCTGATTTATGATGACTCGCGGCGTTATAGGTCATCGAAAAAAGTGTAGGGAAAAATCTCCTGGGAAAATAGGGTTGACGTAATAATATTATAGAAAGCTCCGATTCATAAGTAGTCATGTTTATCGCTTGCCTAATATTACTAATTAAGTCTAGTCCGTTTTTTAGTAAGTAAGTACATTTGCAAGCTCATTTCTAGCTCTTGAAGGTAAAGTAGCCGAATACAGACACCGGCGGGTGAGAAAGAAATATGTTCATAAAAGCTGAAATGGAGATGTAACCTTTGAGTTTTCTTTATAGAAGTCGAGCGACTGGGTAAAAGATAGTTCGTTTTGCTCTCATTGAAATGGTGAAACGCGTTTCTTCTCTTGACATTTTCAAGCCTTCTGAGAGAAAAGAACTCTCTCACGTTGTTTCGAGACGTCTCTTGTCAATGAAAAGAGAAACGGAAAAGCAAATTAATTCGCCTGCATTCAAGCATTATCGACTCGCTCTAACTGATAATCTGAGCTATTCATGGGCGAATTTGTTCTATTTTCAAGTATCCAAGCAACGCTACATTGTAAGCGATTTGTAACTACTCGCGCTTACATGCCCTTGTTTTGATTGACGTAGTTAATGAACAGGTTTATTACCTTTTTATTATAATTATGCAGATGGCTAAATAGATAAGGAATCTTACAAATCTAAATTGCTATTGAAAATGCGGCCCAATTTTGCACAATATTTTAGTTCGTTTATTATTTGCAGATTTAATAAGGCCCGAAATGTTTCAGCTTAACGCGAAATTTGTAATTGAATCAATATTTTGGGCCCCAACAACTAGATCCCCATTAAAAGTTCTCCTAAATGTTGTAATGCGGTGGCATTGTACAACAACATGTACTTTATTCCTCGCAACAAAGTTAAAATTTAGTTAGGCCCCGTTTCTCACATTGTTGGCGCTTCCTACAGCAGCTCATGTATCCGAGTATCGACTCCGCTTTCGCAATAAAACACATAATATGTTGTTGCTCTTTCTTTGGTACGTGCTGCGAAGGGCTAAAAGCCACTTTATTCTGAAACCTTTGGCCTGCTCCCAGATTCATATAAATCAAAAAGCAGAAATAATAAATCCTACATCTAGTCGATGGTTATAAAAAGCCTTTTTCGTGCATGAGCCGTTTGGTTTTTGTTTTCCAGCAGGGGTAAAAAGCCTGTTATTGTTTTGCTTCTGGCCAGTGGCAATAAATTCAAGAGTTAGTGTTTCGCCCGCACGAGAGTCTGGAAGATGTCGCTGCCACTAAAAGTCCACGCGCACACCAACCGCTGATATGAATCTTCATCTAACTCAAGAACAAACTTTCCTCTCCAGCAGGCATACTAAACATTGTGGTGGCTGTTTTTGCATCTAATTGATTGGTATTTTATTACCAAATGTCTATGGAACTCAACTAAGAATTAAAGCTAAGCATAAACAAAATTGTTGACATTTATTTAAAATGACCTCATTGGTAAACATAAACAAAGTTGCGCATATTATGTGCCTTTTCTTTGACCTGCCACTATCTTACTACAGTATACGCTCGCATGCTACTCTCATATATTCTCGTGTGGATTAGATGTACTTTGCAAAAGTGCAGAAAAATTCACATGAGGAAAACACTAGTTTGCTGCTCAGAATGATGATGATAATTTTGAGCAACAAAAGTGCATTCGGTGGATTAACGCGAAAAGGAACATGTGCTGGCCTCCAGCCTCATCGCAAGATGCCTCATATTTACTTTTGCCAAAACTAGAGTAGAAGTCTCTTCTTCTCTCGTACCCAAGGGATTTGGGGGAGCGCATAGATGATTGTTATGATAAGCATAAGCACGGCAATCAATGTCCCTAAGCATACACTTTAAATATGCGCTGCTGTGGATGCAAAAATAGCTTCGCTTACAAGAACCAGTTGGAAATGTCACGCGGGAAAACTAGGAAGAAGACAATAATAATAGCAATACTCTGCTGCTCCTGAATTATTCATGCCTCAAAGAAGGCCAAATTCTGGAATATGTGTGCTTTCATACTGCTTTTGTTATACCGCGGTTGTACGCATAGCTGTAATCAATTTTGTTATTTTCTAAATTGAATGCATGCACAAGTTTGCAACAAATTCATGTCAAGAGAAAAGAGCTTTCACTCCACTTCGATATTTTCTACCTTTGCTTCTTCCCAGAACTAGGCCGAACTACTACTCGCTAGCAACGCCAAAGACTACAAAACGAAACAAAACCTAAGTGAGTGAAGAGAGAGAGAGAGAGAGAGAGAGAGAGAGATGGGGGGGGGGGGGCGGAGGGCAGAATGAGACAGACTCAGAGGAAAAAAGAGAAAGATAA
>LR140727.1:0-15267 GCA_900659605.1 Tisbe holothuriae | reverse complement strand
GACATCAATCGCTGTTTGACTTGTCTTCATCAATCGGCCGCTAGAGGGAGACTGACCAGGATTCAAATGAAATTTCCTCGTGGCAGTTGACGCACCATTCTCGTATTTATATTTAGTTCTCTGGTCTGAAGCTGCTTTCAGTTTGCAGTCAAAGAGACCAGATGATTCAGAATAACTTCCAAACAGATTGGAATCTGTATTTTCACCATTGGTTGTACAATCTCGTACAAGCTCTAATACACAAACATTTTGTTAACATTAATACGTTATAAAGTATTTTGAAAGGTTACTTGGATATTCTTTGACATTGTTCTCCATTGTATGTTTTACAAGAATATGAGACCCCTGGAAACTGAGTTAGAACAGCTGTGGGAAGAATAAATCACTCTGGTCTTACTGTTTGAAGGATTAACATCTGGATTATTCACAGTGGTTTATTTCGGAATCAATTACGCCGCAACGTCCCGTTTCATTTCATACACCCTGTACTGTAAATTGGACACATGACTTCCGCATTGATAACTGTTTGTAATTTTAGCCAGTATTGGTCTGAAATACTCATTGGTGATATCAAGCTCATTTGCTCTTTTAACTTCAACATGGAGATAATTAATCCTGGCCAAGTTTGTGAGGTTGCTTCTATCTTCCCGTTAATCTTGTCAGAGACCGAAGATCGATCTGGATAAAGAAATTATAACTACTAAGATTTAAAAGCCACTTCATCCAAAGTATACGTATATATCAAAATCGGTATTATCATCATACCAGTACCGATAGGATCCATCTAAAATTATGGGCCATTTAGCATAAATGTGCACTATAGTCATACCTATGCTTGAAGCTAAAACTCTTAATACATTCACTTGATTGCATAGAATGGGAGCAAAGTTTTCCCTCAATGCCCAATGAAAGTAGATATAAGGGTATACTTTCATTGCTCAATGCCTGAATCTCAGAGCAGTCTGCTACGTCCAACCAGCCTTTCGAATGACACCAGTTATAATGTATCCCGTAGATAAAATTTGCAAAAAAAGAGCTTAAGAGTACTACATTAACCCTCACGTAAAATTTAGTCTGTTGAGTAAGACTCCTGCCAGACTGGTGTAGTGCACTGGCTGCTCCACGCACATTATCAGAGTAAGAAACTGAACCTTAGCCATATCCAGCTGTCCTGGAGCACCACCAGTCCATTGGGACACCAAGGACTACGCATGATAAGATTAAAGGTATGGGGAAGTAAGATTAGAATGTTAAATACCTGAGAGACTATTGAACTACCCTAACAAATGGATAAAACAACAAATAAAATCCATAGAAGCCACTCGGTTCGATTTCGGGCAGGGACGATATAGACAGGGATACCCTTGGACAGGGCCATGTATTGCAGTGCCGCTGCAAAAGGCAGAAACGCGCTGCTTTATCAAATCCAGAATCATTTCTCTTAAGTCAGGCGCAAAAATTCAAACCTACACCACAACTAGAAGAGAGAGGCCACGGACATACCTGGTACTGCAGTTTATCACCGGCTTCAACAGTCTAAAATACCATGAGAACAACATACAGCAATGCCCCAACAACGAGTGCAGGCTGTGTAATCATGGTATTGAGGAAGCCAGCCATCTGGTCTCCGAATGCCCTGCAATTTACAACCTGAGAACAACCTGCTTCGGTCACGGACCCCATGAGGGGACCGTCAAGAATCTAAGAAGATTCATAGCAAATTCAAAATACATGACCTGATCGACAATTAAAATCTAAAAACGGTGACAAGTAGAATAATATTGAGGAAGCGAATAATTGTAAGTCGGGCCTTTTTTGCATATGCACTAGTTGCGCGGAATGCTTGACCGACGTAACCACTGTTGGTATCACTATATGATATGTAATAACGAGAATAAAAAGGCTAATAAAACTTTTTAAAAACTAAAAAAAATAGAAGCACCATCGTAATTTTTAGTAATTGTAATTGGAACCAATTTTCTTTAAGTCTTATTTGAAAAAATACTTTAATTGCATATTATCGACCGGAAAAAGAGACCTAGAAGGCAATTATAAAAAGCATGTGTCCTAAAACCATCCACATAGTATAAAAAAGAACCACGGAGCTTAACATGCTTCGTCCAAGGTTACAATGATCAATATTTTTATTTATACATGTAGTCAAATTATTTCAATTATGAAAAAGAAAATTAACGCTAGAATGACCGGCGCGTAGTATATATTATTGTCCCGTCCACTTTTTTTATTTTCATTCTTTTGTGATAAATAACCTATCTAGGAGAATCCATATCCAGTACAAGATCTCAATAGAAGATGTCAAACTGAATCCCAGAAAGATTCCAAATGTACCTCCTACAAATACACATTAATACCAACTTGATGTTTAAGTTCAATTACTATCATTGTAGCACCAATCACTCCTAAGTTTGTCGTGAAGAACACTCTTTCCTGGAGAGTAATCGTTTCCACTCCATCTGTGTTCATCATCACGTTAAGGAATGTGTAGTCATTTGTTAGTTTTGCGTGACAGCGGGCTTCCACTGAGTAGGACTCAATTTTGCCAAACGTGTTGTACTGCCATTTTGAAATCCGGTGATACATCCATGCAAACCGGTCTGTGTCCATATTGATGCCGGAATATGTCATCATTCGCAGACGCTCATCAAGACACTCCTTGTGGGCATTGATCTAAACGGGGCGAACGAGAATTATAATGTAGTCGCAATTATTAAGCAATTCACCGTCATTGAATCTACAGAGGTGTCAAAATATAGAGATTGGCAGGAGGGTCCACAATTAGCTCTGCAGCTGATCTCAGAACTGTGTTGAAGTAAATGATATAACTTTTCTATTAACAAATCTTTATCTTGCTGACCTAGTCATATTTTGAAGAAAGTAGGAGACATAATCACGACTGCATAATTTCCTCGGTGTATTGTCATGAATAAAATCCCAGGGAATACAACCGACAGCTTGTTGTGCTGCCTTAAACTTGCACTCAAATTTGCAGGAGTCCTCTGTATACTCCATAAATAAACTAAGAGGGTTGGAATGTCTATCTTTGCAATTTTTATCTTGATCTACAAAATGAAAAAAAGAATAAGACGGTAGTTTGTACGAACCATATTCTTAATAATTGAACAAAATTTACCAGAATAGCCTTTAGCATCCTCGGATAATTCAACCTTTCTTGGCGTGGCAATAACGTTAGTTAACATGCCAGGAACTACTTTTAGCCCTCCCTCAAAGACAGTCATAAAGTTATCTATTGAAGCCAGTTTGATCAAAAATTGACCAGACTCTGCAGTGAATGTCTCCATGTTGTGAACATCTAAGATTAGTGATAACACCCCTTGATTGTTGCCCTAAATTTTGAGTTTATACATATGCAGATAAAAATCATAGAGCACGTACTTTTAAAAGAAGAAGACTTTTGCCCCTCGACACTGTCTTAAAAATGTCTTTAAATGCTTTTATGTATTCTGTGCCCATTACAGAGGCTGAATAAACAACCGCCAGGGATTGCATGTTAAATGCACTGCAAATTCCAACATCAGTTAATACGTGAGTAAATTCATTTTTACAACTGTGCTCAATATGATTTTCTCCTCTAAAGAAGTTGTCATTGTTGCATTGTACTATGGATTCTAGTCTCTGCCAATTATTCACTTCTTGCAGAGAAATGTCCAGCTCTCCTCTTTTTAATAACTCATCTATAACATCTTGATTGATCTGTTGAAGAAAAACACTTTTTACCATTCTGAGTCTTAATTGCAACACTAAATTCTTACGTCTTCAACGGCAATCCATGAGGAGTTGGCCAACTCCAAAAATTGATAGTCTTGAATATTGGGCTAATAATATAAAGATAAAAATAGATATAATCTGAAATTGTTGCTCATGCAAAGTTCTCTTTTACCTTGCGTATTCTGTAACTGTAGAATGGGGAATTTTCGGAATCGTAAACCTTTCCCAGAATATAGTTAATATCTGTCTTATCTAACAAATTTCCCAATACCATCGAGTACTTCATACTAAGAAATATGGCGGAAAAATCCACTTCCGATATAAGTTGTCCGTAAAAATTGCTGCAAATAATTGGTTACTTAATGATATGTCGAAACTTTTAGCATGATAGTTACTCTTGATTAAATTGGTTGATGAGATCCAATCCAAAATTTGGGCTGACTTCGATTTCCTTGCTGTCACTTGTGTTGTCTCTCTCATAACCCTCAGAATATGTTATATTTACCAGACGGAACAAATATTTACGAGTCTTGGAACTCTCAGAATACTTAAATTCATCTGTAATGTAAAATGACCGGAGCATAGTTTTAAAGTATTAAGACAAAGTACTGCTGCTACCTCTTCTTTCTTTTTTCGTTACTGTGGAGTCAAAGAAGTAATATTCGTTTTCTGGATATCGGATTCCAAGTTGATTTTGAATTTCCCATAGAGCCAAATGAGAATAATAGACTGCTCTTCCTGTACAAGATTATCTTTGGTTATCTGGAGTTAGTGGAATCTGCGGAATATATCCTTTACCAGCCTTCTCTCGATCACTTAGCACATTTCCCAGTAACTCTAATAGATTTGGAGCTTGTGTTGGTTCCAGCAGTAATGGAAACTCACTTATAGCGATCCCATCCATGCCAAGAAGGAGCACGGACAATTGATCAAGAATACGAAATAGTGACATCTGCAAAGGAGAAGTGAAGTTTACATAACTGTATAATGTACATAATATAACAGTATTGCAGTAGTAATTACGGCCACATCTCTACTTGCCCTTTGAAAAATAGGCTACAAAGTGCTCTCTAATCTATGATAAAAGTAAACTAGGTTTAATGCCAAATTCTATCTTCTTACATTGACTTTTGCGGTCCCGTGCTTGATGTTATGGTAATTGGATGGGGGAAAATCAGTTCTCTACTAGACTCTTACCTGAATGTCTTCAGATGTAAAAAATAGTTTGTTCTCTTGCCAGACTGTTTCTGGGTGAAATGCATTTCCCAGAGTTGTTTCAGATAAATGCTGAAGGACACTTCCAAACGAAGTGAGGCTGTACCTGTAAATTGTGCTGTGGTTACATCTATAATAATGTACTACAGTACAGTACAGGGCCCATCCCCATTTTATATTAATACATTGGTCACTTCCCTTCACATATTTTAAAGAAAGAACATCTTTTTCCATGACATGCATTGTATATCACCACTTGCACCAAATATCATTCAAACTCCTCACTTACTCTTTCATCATTGCAAACTGGACAGACGATGACAGAGCGTTTAAGCAAACTTCATTCTGCTGGCAAGTCTGTTCGAACCAAACCGAGGAGTCTTGGACGGACAAGGCCGCAAGCCGCTCTGAAATTAAAAGAAATTACTTATACCTCGTTTTGCAACCCTGTTAACCATATGTTAGAAGCTAAAATTTAATCAGGGTAATCTGAAATTTTATGCCTCACTTACAGTTTACAGTTACTAGCAACATGTATGCTAGTCACACTTAATTACAACGGGAACTACGAGAGGATCTATCATAGTCCCCGCTCTCACCCATCACATTTTCTTCTTTGCATACAAGTAGAATGTCATAATCTGGAATGGCATGAAATGGGCCGTAGTCGTGCTCATGTTGAGATAAATCTTGCCAAACATATGTAGGCTTGGCATCTGTAAATGTTTCCATTTTCAGAAGAGCAGGCACTCTCCACGTTCGTTGGGCCACTGTGTTCATGTTACCCATATCATAACCACTGTGAATGTAGTCTGTTGGAGAGCCATCGGTCCATACTGGCTGCAATTGGGATGCGTATGTTATTTAAAAAGACTTTATTAAGACATGGAAAAGCTCATATGACTAGGACCACGAGAGAACTATGAAAGCAGGTCCTTACTGTTGAATTCTTTTCTGGACTAACAAGTCCGATCCAATATGTGAGTGCAGACCAAGCTTCATTGTCGCTTCTCAATTGTTCTGTAAAATATAATAGTAACATTTCGTATCAATAACATCTTCTAGACAGGCGTTAACGCAGGAATATTTCCGGAAATATTTTTCTGCTCTGCCAGGCAAGTAGGGCAGTGAGTGTGTGGGAGGGGGAAAGTATTCTTCTTCTCCTGTAGGCCTGCTTCAAACAAGCAAAGTCCGATTTTTTTAATAAAAAAATTGCAGTTCCTAAGGTGTTCCTTAGCGCTAAGTATTGGGTTTAAGCACTTCCCATAAAGTATGTAATATCTTTGTTTTTTTCATTGACCATTTAGTTGGAGCTAGAGGTCGAGCTAGTCCTGGAACTGAGTCTACAGCCAAGTTTACCAAGAAACTCTCAGCTAATACGGCTCAGCTGAGAGCTGAGAAGAGGTGACACTGCTGTAGACTCAGTTCCAGGTCTAGCTCGACCCCTAGAGACATCTGAGAATTGTGACGGCCAAAACAAAGATATTGCATACCTTATTGGCTGAAAACTAATACTTAGTGTTAAGGAACTAATTAGGATCTGCTTAAGCTTTTTTTTAAATTCGGTCTCTGGACCGAAATAATGCGTGCGAAGAGAAGAAAATATTTTCTGAAATATATCCTGCATAAATGCCTGTCTGGGAGATACCTATATAGGATATTTAAAAAATTAAAAGCTTACCCCATGGACTCTGTAATTTTGTTTCATGAAACCCTGAAAATGTTGATAGAATTTTATTTAATATTACTTTTAAAATTACTCTGAATTTTGCTGAAAAAGTTGCTTAAATGTTCTGTTAAAATGTGCGCAACAGTCACCATTAAAACTGTTAAAATGCATGTATAGCGGTATTGTGTATTAGCCAGCAACACATGAAATATTAAACTGTACCCCTGTAATATTTGCACTGCTATACTTAGTGACATGTTGTTGTTTTTTTGCCAAAAATAGGTTTTTAAAGGGCATATACATTACAGAGGCTCAAAGATTCAAAATCACAACTTGAGTTCTCAAGTCCAAACTCCAAACGCTTGCCAGTATAGGTTCGCTGGTATAGGTAATAGACCCAATAATGAGAAATTGTCAAATAAAAGTTAGAGTAAGACGTGGCAAAGAAGACTTCCATGTCCTTACCCACTGCCATGTATATTTCATTTTCCTCGTCGTTGTGGATACTGGGAAGGTCTCCGCCAATGGCCTGACAGAGCTTCCTGGCCTTGTTATGATGTCTCAAAACAAGTGCCCACAAGATACACGTTCGGTCACGAGGATTAAAGTAGACAACCCATTTATCTGTAAAATGGACATCTAATAAGTACAGCTAAGGAAGATTGAGAGCTGACTAAATTTGCAATGCACTGAAATATTTGTAGATCATGTTGAAGTGCAAGTTGGTAGTTGTAATAGGTTATTGGCATGAAATTACAAAAAAACTAAAAAGGCACGCAATGCACCAAAATAAAGTACCTGTAGGAGGTAATCGGCGTTTGAAGTCGCGACAGCTATCTAAAAAAGATTATATTAACTATTAATAGCACTCAATTATTTTCCTGTTTGGAATAATCTTTATATATTTTGCGATGTAAATAACACAGAAGGGATTTTTTTCGGGAGGTAGTGGCTATACAAAGGTTTTGTGTATTGATAGAGACATGTTTCATACGAAACGAACTAAGAGATATCATAGCTTCACACGGGGAGATAAAAGAAGAGAGAACATAGAACTCGATTGTAGAATGTGAGTTACTTAAATCTTCAGCTGTAAGTGTGCAGAAAAAGAAGTGGTATTGTCCACAAGGCACTTTCAGCCACTGCCTTGTGTACCACACAGTGATAAAACAGGTTTCGCCTTCCTCTTCTAGATAGGGCTCCCACATTGCATAATTATATGGTAATTTGTCTGCCGTATGCACTATCTATAAGTAGAAAGGTTAAGTCCAAGTCCACATTATTATTAGGATAACTCACCCCCTGAGAATCCATTGAGTAACCTAACCAAAATCGGATTCGTCCTGGGTCATGGGCCCAGCTCAGAAATTTGTCACTTCCCTTCACTAATTCTCTTATGGCTTGGCATGGCAGAGATAAGATAAATTAATATTACAGTAAATAATATATTTCCACCATCTTGCTAACCTTCAATAACAAAGGTGAGCTCTTCGTTATCGTCAAAAGTTACTAACTGGCCTCCACCAAGAACCCTGGAGGTGCAAAGTTTTTCCGCTGAACTCACGCTATTCTTATACACTATATAGTATTCAAATAAGTAAAACATTGGTAAATTTTAAGGAATTATACAGACGTATGAGGTCAACAGTATAACATGTATTGTTCCTATGGAATTGCAGAAATTCATAACCTCCCGCATAAAGTGGACAAACGCTGTCTTCAATTATGTCTTGAAATATATGATTGGCATTATTTTGATCCACAGTTTTATTGTAATGATATTGTACCTTCGAAAATTATTACTTCGTGAATGTGTTCCAGCATTTCCTCCAAAAGGTCTAGCCAATTAATATTATAATGCATGTTATTATATTAATGTTTATCCATAGCACCTGGTAGGCCAGCATTATGATCCTTCTGTTGGACAACAAACCTTACCAAATTCCTCATCACGGGTTCATGTAACCAGAAGGAATTTGGTCTGAATTCTATAACAAAAGGTGGGTTTCATTATAATTATAACAAAGTAATGTATGCAAAATTACCCTTGTATTTAGTCAGTAAATGCATAGTTGCATTGACAATATCAACGTTGACTCTTCCTTCTCTTTGCAGAATATTAATCACTGGTTGGTTTATCCATGGGTGGATAAGCAGCTGTTCAAAAATCCCCTGCATCCCATTTTCGTGATCCTCGTTGTAACTGACCTCGTCATTATGAACTAGATATATTTTGGTGAGCGATCTTTTTCCAGTAGCTATGTACTTTTAGACCAACTTACTGTCTGTTATATCTATTTGGTTCAAAATATTCCTTGCCAGATTCCACTTATCCTTCTTTTGAATTGGGCACACGACCACAGTTGGATACTGTTCATTGGTAACACCTTTGGTCTCCAATACACGCTTATCATTAAAATAATTTTAGTTACATTTTTGTTTTATGAAACAAAATATAAATTTACCTCCAGAGGAGCCTTAACATTTCCAGCAGTATATTGGATAATGAAAAATATAGCTATCGATCCTGAGAGTACAAATAATAGAGACCAGCCAATTTTACTTAAAATTGGGGTCTCCACAGTGATGTAGCTTAAACCATGCAGACTGGTCGATAGCGTAAAATCTGCAGCAGTCTTTCCTAAAGCTCCTTTCAGTTTTGACGTGCCGCTGCCTTCTTTTTCCCCTTCCTCGTTGTAGCTCCAAAACTTGTAGCATATCCAGTAGAAGACTTCCGCTGTCGCCAAGAGAGTGATTCCATTGAACAATCCCAAAGTACCTCCTGAAAGGAACAACTTAAATCGGTTGAACTGACACAGCATTTAGAATAGTTTAGTACCTGAAATTCCAATTCTATCCCCTGTTGTTGTTGACTCAAGAAGCGCTGAATGCTCTATTACATCCAAATTGACAGAAACGTCCACCTTAGCAATATCCCTTTAAATAATAATAAGCCAACAATATACTTCTAATCTAATTTATATTTAAAGATACATGCCCACCTTAAAAAGCGATCCATACAAAAATTATGCAAGATATTCTTTCCGGGAATGTAGCCCAAGTGTTCAGCCATATCTTTGGCAAAAATTATTTCAGATTCTTTGTCATACACTGCTGAAAACTACGTATTCACCAAGGAGGTAAGAAAATTTAGGAGTCCTTTCGTTTTAATAACAAACCTGGTTCCCATTTCTGCATTCTTTGTCTGGATCCAGCAATTGAGCTTGAGAAGTCCATTTATAGTCATGGCGACTGCAAAGAGCCGGACAGATAGGCGAATATTTTGCTTGAGCACGTGCATACTTCTGGGCTATTTCAGACTGAAATAAACGGTTACACAACCTTCGCGTATCCATAGAAATGTAAAACCCACTCGAAATAATAACGGCTGTGTTCCAGAACAAGTACTTAATGGTTTGTCAGTAAATGGTAAAGTATCCCATGGTGTGCAATTAAGCTCCAATTGAACATCTCTAGAAGAGGTTTTCATAATCTAGCGTCGCGAACCAAACAAGACACAATATGTGTTTACCTAATTAGGTGCTGCAGCTGACAAGTCTCTGGCGAATACAGTTTCAGCACACTTTTATGTCGTTGAGGCCTTTCATGTGGCAGGAGACAGTCTCTCTTTGATAATGAGATGCTAGAATCGATGCTGGATGTGTGGGCTGATATGTGAGCTCTAACAACAGTCAATTGACCGGAATAGGCTTTTATGGACCTTAGGAAAGTATCAAACTGGCCAATGCCATTACTTATGGATAACACTACGTGGCTGCAAAGGAATAATTAATATTACGTCTGTTCACAGATATGTGTAAGAAAGCAATACATATGGGTTTGTGCTGTCCTACCTGTCTTGTCTGGTCTCTACGGCTGGATGTATTGTATTGTGAAGATCAAGTAGCATTACAAGATGGTTGTATTTATCCACCATAAGTGGATCTGTTGATACTGATTCATGCTGAAAGACTCGCTCGAAAATATTTAATTTTGGAGAATCTGCTTTGAGATAATCTTCAAGGCTTCTGCAGGTAAATTATATGGTTTTTATTTACGTGCAATATCTTATATTTTATCTTACAGAGCGTTAAAAGCCGTGCATATCCCATTGGCCGTAAATATATGATGCATTTTTCTTTGGCAAAGCCTGTCTCCTCCATCTTTGCCTTCTATGTGACACATCGGTATCAGTTGGAGCCGGTATGCCTCTCGACCAAGATGAAAATCAGGTACAAAGTCACGGCTCTTGGATACTTTACAACGGAGAAGGAATAAAAGAGATATTCATCTCTTGAGACCTCCAGTCTTCTCTTATTTCTGCCGAGGAATTTTCTGGGACTTAGAAGATTTCTCATTGAAGTAAAATCCACAGAAATTGCTCGGCAGAAATGCGAAAAGTTGCCAGTCTGGGAGGTCTCTTAACATCCTATGATACTTGTTTATACTCATTGCTGATTAACTAGTGACTGCACAAAGGTACGCGTTAGATTAAGACAAAATTGCATTGCCAATAACTAAAAAGGCGTAACTGGGAATGTCTAAAGAAAACGAGGATTTGATTTCTTTGGGCGTTTTGTTGCCTGAGTAGTACATGTCCTTTAATATAGCGTCTTACAACTCAATTTCTTCCTCAATGCCTCTTGTTTTGCTTCCTCCTCAATTGAACTCTCTCCCTCGAGATACTGATGTAATGTGGGCAAAATGTTGTCTATGAATGTCCAAATATAAGTGAGAGGGTGAAGAATAGTTAGACCTTCAATGTGTCTATATAAATTAAATAAATGAAAAATACAAAGATCCATTTTCCGCCAGGTGTAATAAAAAGTATACCTCTTTGATGGGATGGATTGGTCCACTGTTTGGAAGGTTTGGTAAGAATTACTACTTGGTATGGTTAGTTTTGACTCTTTTCCTCCATATACATTGGAATGCCTCATGATACTGAAGAGCTCCAATATGTCAGGCTGTTTTGAGTTGAAAGCAATCTCATTAAAAGAGGAAAAGTAGTCGTAATGGGTGACATTTAAAAGAAGCAGTGGTGCCACATTCTGAAATGAAATGGTTAATTGCAAAGTCTCAAAAGGATTTTAAAAAGGCATGAATTAACCCTCAGTATATTTTCCACAGATTTCATGTCGGCTGCATTCTCCTCCAATACAAGATTAGCTTCTCGGTAGTGACTACCAAGTCCAAAGTCATTCCTCTGGTGTAGAAAGTAGAGTAATTTGACCAGGTCAAAGATCGGCTCGGCATAATAGCAAAGGTAGTTAGGACAAAAGCTCGGAAAATCAAAATCGAGGTTAATGAGTAGCTCATTGGCGCCAACTGGAAAGAGGCATGACTGTATACGATCATTAAATGTGTCTTTAAAACTAATCTAATAAAGCAAAAAGGCACTCGCGTAACTACAGTTTAAAAAATGGGTGTCTTGGTTCATTGTAGCTCCACCATAATCACATTTTTTTTCATTATCATGCCGCTGGGGGAATCGAACCTACGACATTCAGGACCGCAGGGACGAGCAATCACTGTTTCCACGTCACCCTCCACCTAACTAAAGTTACTTACACCAGGGAAATATTCCAAAATGAGATATCTCACTTTCAATGTCAGTGATGATCAAACTAAAAATGAAAATTATTTCGCATTAACATTATTATTATTCTGTTTTTCGTACTCCAAATCATTATCCTGTAACTCCACATCCCATTTGATGGACGTTATATTATCTTCCTTTGAGTACATGGACACATAGCGGAAATATTTTGCGGTGGCAATCTTCCAAATGAGAGGCGGAAAGTAATGTCGCGACAGATCAAATTCATTGACATGACTTATGTCCACTTGGCCGCTGCTCGGTCTAAAAAGTTCTTCAGTATTGGTCAACAGTGAGGTCCTCTCAAAGTGCATGGCAAAGTATTTAGAAGCGTCGTTGTCAAATGCTGGGGCAAGGAAGTGGATGCACATATTAAAGTATTTTGATGTGCATTCGACTCGTACCTGATAGTGGAATTAGTTGATCTGCTCGAAGACCTCCATCTAAAAAGCGTATAATTAACATTCTTATAGCAAAATGTATCACATGTCCTCAACGAACCCATTTTGAGGGAAATCTCCTTCATTGATCGGACTCTGGATTGCATGAAATCTTGAACACGGTCTCTTAGTTCCTGACTTTTACTGCAATCTGGTTGTGTCAGCCAATCCTTTGAGTCACATCTAAATATACGTCACATAATGTTCAGCATCCTGCATATGTTACTGAATTGTGCGTACGTGAACTGTAGCCGATTTAGCAGAATCCCTGCCAGACTGGTATGGTGCACGGGCTGCTCCACGCACATAACCACTGTCGGAAATCGGACCGTGCTCAACTCCAGCTCACCCGGAGCGCCCACAGTAAGGGAAACTGGTGCGTACATCCATAGTAAAACGGACTGAAATGATGTGTGTCAACAGTAGGTTTAAGTAGCTAGCTGAGTACGCAATTTGCCATTCCTTTAAATGATCCATCACTGACTCAATGTAACAATAAATACCTGTCCTATAATAAAAAACGCCCAGCAAAATGAAATTAGAAGGATGGCACACCAGAGCAACACTTCTAATTTATTTCTGGCAGTTGGAAAATATGCGAAACCATGGATTCCGGTTGATCCGCTAAAGCATAGAAATCTCTTTCTGAGAATGGAAAGGTTCATTTTCAACTAAAAGTCCTGCCACGACTACATTCATATTAAAGTCTAATATGCAGATATCTAACTACTGTAAAAACAAACCTATTTGTATATCAATTATGGAGAACTGAAATTGGAAAATTGCTCAAAACAATGAAACATTATGCATTAGTAGCTGAAAAGTCCCATAGCTCGTAAGTGTACTATAATTGGTAAAACCGTTGTAAATATCTAAGTATTTTGCTTTAATTACTTCAAAGAAAGTGACTGTAAAGTGTAAACAACAAAATTGGAGGACATTCCAAAGAAAAAATAATAATTTTCCTTAAAAGTGGATTATGGACGCTCACTGAGATAATTGCTACGAATGTATACGGTATATCGCATAAGGGTTGCCGCCTTAAGGCCAAAACCGACCCTGGAATAAAGCCAGAAAGTAAAAACCTCCGCAATAAAGCCAGAAAATATCAAAATATGTCAACCTCGGAATAAAGCCAGAAACGATTTTTGACAATCCGCCTATTAAAGCCAGAAATATAATTCGCGTTTTTGCTCCCCCACACTGTACATATTGACTGAAATTGCACATATGTGTCATTAACTTCCTAAAAGGGTCGAGGGGGACATAGGCATTGAAGAATACCTTTTTGAACTCCAAATCCATTAAGCAAGTCTGGAATGTTAGGACTTGTTGGCCATAATAATAAAAAATATTGTTCTTGCAATGGTTAATGACTTGAATAAGGTCGACATTAAAGGGTGATTACCGCATATATTAACATTAAGGTCTACTAGGTCCATCCTCTAAGTATTAATAACTCCAATACATTGTAGGCCAGCACCTACAGTTGCCATTAACAGATGAAACACCAAAAACTCTTTAATTATTACTTCAAAGGATATTATGTTTTCTATATGTAAATCAATCATTTACATAAGCTTAATTTTGTCAACAACACAACTGGATTTATCCTTCCCACCTACATCTGTTGTCTATACATGGTCATGTTAAGCAAACTCAATATTATTCCTCTCAATGGCAGCCATTTTTAGAGTTTTGGCTTTATTCCGGGATTTGCCATTTCAGCTCCTAGTCAGCTGATGAATTCTGGCCTTATTCCGAGGTTTGTTCTGGCTTTGTTGCGGCAGTTGGTTCTGGCTTTATTCCAGGGTTGGTTTTGGCCTTAAGGCGGAATACCGTCTTAACTGTACTTAAACTGAGCTAATAACGCATATATAATTAGATTGTCCAAATTCTCAAACCTTTGAGCCATCCTCATCCTTACATCATCTTTGGACCACCAGGTAAAGCTAACTCTATAGAAACTTATATTACTTTTAATATAAAAAGTCATTCGTGCGCAGTAATGAACTTTTTTGCTTGGTTGCTTTTGTATAGTTCTCCCGTTAGATGGCGACTCCTCTGAGTGGAGAAATGAGCAGAAGCAGCGGATAAATGAGTGGAAATGTGCTCCCTTTGCTACTTTTTCGCTCATTTCTCCCCTGTTTTCACTCATTTCTCCACTCACCGTCGAAGTCGTTTTAAGCTCTATGCGCTAGCAAACAAGTTCATTAAAATATTTTTTTTGTAGCGCTAAAGCGCTGTTACCCACTGATGCAGTTATGCTTAAAGTATGTTTTTAACGTTTCCTCTTCGCCTGTGCATGCATCCCGCGCTTACGTGCATTGCAGGATTTTGGAAAAACTTTGGAACTTTATCCATTTTTGGCGGGGAACCCCTAGGACATTTCCCTCAATATTCCGGGTTTCAATAAAAAAAAATATGCCTAATCGAGATTTGTTTATTTCAGGCACTGGCAAGACTGTGACCGTGGTCGAGGCCATCAAGCAGATTTGGACCACTCAACCCAAGTCCAGGATCATCGTGACCGCCCCGAGCAACTCTGCCTGCAACGTCCTGGCTGAGCGGCTTGTGGAGGACGTGCCGGAAACGGA
>LR140726.1:0-15280 GCA_900659605.1 Tisbe holothuriae | reverse complement strand
GCCTTGTTAGCTGGAGAAGGAAAAGAGAAGTTTTCCGGCAGTTTTCCTAATTCCTTCCCGGGTGTAGGAGCCCCCTACATCAGGACGATTTGAAGGAAAACTACCAGAAAACTGCAGAAAATATACCAGAAAATTTCTTCTGAGGGAGGCATTTTTCCTCTTTCCTACCATTTCCTCCCTGCCCACACTCACGCCTTGTTACCCGGAGGAGGAAAAGAGAAGTTTTCCGGCAGTTTTCCTCCAAATCGTCCGGGTGTAGGAGCCGCCTAAGGGGACAGCTACACCCGGGAAGGAATTAGGAAAACTGCCAGAAAACTTCTCCAGCTAACAGGGCGTGAGTGTGTGCTGGGAGGAAGGAAAATAGAAGGAAACAAGAAGTTTTCCAGTAGATTTTTGGTAGTTTTCCGGAAGTTTTCCTCCTTTCTTGCCAGTGTAGGAGCCCCCTAACAGATGATTTACGTACTGACGTATAGGCATTTAAAATTTTAATTTATTATATTGTTACGACTTGACATGCCTTACAGAGGATCTAGGAGGATCTCTATATAAAATATTCAGATGATAATAAATTAGAATGATTGGCTTCCTGCCAAGATTCGTTGCAGCTAAAGTCGCATTTGCGACATTAGTGCGACTGTCGCAATGCGACAATAGTGCCACATTAAGGGCGAAATCGGGACATTAAGGATGTTTCATGTTGGAGGTAGGTCGGGCCAAGTTGAGTTGGTCATGAACTGTACTGTCATTCATGACCAACTCTGGATTCTGAATCTGACAAACTCCTAACATGTGCCGTTATTGTCGTAATGCGGACAATAGTGAGACTATAGTGCAACTGTCACCAATTTTTGCAACGAATCTCGGCGGGTATGTATGAACTATTATGATATTTATTGCTTGTATTCATTTTTGCACAGGCGGTCCAAGTTGAACATGCTTCCTGGCGGAGGGCCAAATAGCCGGTCGTGGTTGGTATGCTCTGTGGAGGGCGATACATTGGCAAAGAATTTCATTTTCCCTGATTTCTGCATCAAACGGCCTGCTCAACGGCAAGATGTGACGTTGCCTTCCACATCAGGGACAGAATGACAAATGATTGAATCCTGAATTTCACTCAGACCTAGAAGACAGTTTCTGCTAAAAAAAAAGTTTCATCTTTCTACCTAATTTAATGTATTCTGTAATAAAATTATCCAATAAAACAACAATTGCGCAAAATATAATCATAGTTATATGGAAGTACTTGACGTCATGACTGTTACTTGATTATAACTTTTTCTTTGCAATCTAAACTTTAAATATCCCCAGATATTTAAACAGTCAATAAAGTCTTGACGTGCACACGCAAATAGTTTTTGTTGTTGTCAACTTGTCATACCAATTGAAAAGAGATCACACGAAAGATGACATAAAATATTGGCTGCTTATTATACTGTATATAAAATTATGCAATATTTTTTTAAAGTCGCATAGCATAATATTATTAGCAGCAGGCATTTAGACATTACTTTTCAGATGTAATGCATTACTATTACCATTACATCTCAGAAAATGTAATGCATTACACAAAACATTACTTTTGGAAAAATGTAATGACATTACTATTACACATTAGTTTTTACTTGAAACATTATTAATATAAAATATAGAATTTTCAAAAAAATTAGCAAGGAAAAGGGAGAATGCCTGTTTAGAAAAAAATCATTTTGGAATCAGTATTTGAACAAATCATTGTCAAAAACTTCTTCTGGTTTGCCAGGCAAAAATTTGTTTACTACATACAGGAAGGCCAAAATGTAATAGTAATGCTTCCCAAAAATGGCTCATCATTACATTACATTACTACTTTTTTCAAAAAGTAATGACATTACTCTATTTTCCCAAAAAATGTAATGCATTACAAGTAATGCATTACTCTAAATGCCTGATTAGCAGATTGTAAAAATAAAGCTTACGAATAACAATGGTGTAATAAACAGTTACTGTATGTGCCAACTAGCCTTAATCAAGGTCCGGGAAGATAAGGGTGTTATAATAAATTATTAAGGTCAATCATATACCACATGATCCATATATACACACAATTAAACATGTTGGACGCCTCATAAATAAGGAATTTGATTAGGATTACGTATCTTCAAATATTTTATGGTAATATAATTTTATTGCAAAAATTTAAGAGTGATATAAGTTTTGTAATTATTAACTTTGTATGTGAGCAAGGTGACTGCATTTAAGTAAATTTTTCTTTAAGTTGCATCTATACGTAGCTTCTTTAAAAATTAATTGGGCAAACGGGACATATTTTCAGTAATGTAGTGCAAATATTGCATGCATGCATTGTTATTTGCAAAAGAATTAGTTAAATTGATCCAAGAACTATTTGCATACTTGCTCAGGTGGAGGTTAAACAATTATCCTAATTTTTCCCAGCATACAAAAGGCCAATGTTTAATTAATTGCGTCCGTCTTATTTGTTTATACTTGTGAAAAGTTTGCATAGTTGCTAACCTCAATCATGTCACAGGACTGTCGGCTCATAACTTATAAAACTATATAGCCTTAATGGGAATAAAACAATTATCTTTTAAAGTATAAGAAGATCTTGTATTTAAAAATAATAATAATAAGAGTATGTACTAAAACCACTATATACACAAGCCCACCGAGGTGGCTCATATCGACGCCATCTTTAATTTTTTGTAAGACCGGGAACTTTGAATGATGAACAGGGGCAACATATTGTAACATAAAATTTCCATTCCGTTTGAGTTTGCTAATGAAACACATTTCTGAATGAAATGAAATGTATAATTTTATTAATTTATATTGCTCATACGTAGATGGACAGGAAAGCTACACATATTGGAGTTCCTCGGAACCATAGTTGTAGCCGGTGAACAGTCTGCGGACTTGGCCGGTACTAATGGACATTTGGATTCTTGGACGGACGTGACAGTGGACCACGGAGTGACTGGGCGGTGGATGACGACGTTGAGTGAAGCAATCAGTTTGGCAATTTGAAAAGCTGTGAATATTTGTACATGCAAATTAGAACAAGAAATACAGAACGGATGCAAAAAGTAAAAGAAAAATAGATGACAAATTGATTTTAGTTGTGAAATACGAATAGAAGTATTATAATTTATTTCATTAATTTTTCTATATTAAAATACATTAAAGTCATCATGATATTTTTGTGCGGCATAAAACTTATAAAATATATGTATAAATAAGACAGATAAAATGACACTAATATAAAATATTATACTATATATAAAATACTGTGATTGCAATATAAATATGATAACAGTTTGCCAGACATACATATATGCATAGGCTAAACTAATTACTTAATATTCTTCACAAGTTTCCTCATTGTCATTGACTTGCTGCTTCGTTCTGTACCTTTTAATTCCAATTCAAATTCTTTTCTTCTCTGTCCATAAAGCCTCAACCGCACCCGGAAAAACGTGCTCACAATTTTTCTCAAGATATTGTGACACTTTGGGATATTGTTGTCCAAGTCCTTCTCTGCATTCATATGCTGTGTGACAAGAGTTTGCAGAATGTTTGATTGTGTTATATCAGCCTGCTCAAACCGTTGATCAGCTCTCCACAAACACTTAAACACGTCATGATTTGCGTATTTGAGACTGTTGCCGCCAGTGAAATCCTTTTCCAAGGTTAGACGTGTTGGAAGGTGCCTTGAGTTGCAAGGGTTCTCCTCAAGTACCGATTTCTCGCAGATTGGGCAGGTAGAACAGTTCTTAAACACCTTGTGCAGCACACACCCACTGAAGTAGTACAGAACATCCCTGCTTGTGTCCTTGTCCTCCTGAAGCAAGTCTTCACTGAAAGTGGCAAATATGATGTCATCGTTTTCGTCATTATTGTCATTGTTAGAGACATTTTCGTCATTCTCTTCTTGGTCTTCTTTGCTCTTCTTCTTTTGGAAAAAATCCACGAGAAACCCCCCATCTTCAAACGAATAGCTGCTTCCTCGCACTTCCATCATGAATTGACCAATGCTAATGGAGCGGAGGATGTACTTCAGCTGTCTGGGAGTGGGCACCGGGTTCTTTGCCCTCACCATGCTGAACACATTTTCTAATGCGTCCTGGCTGAATCGAGAGAATAGGACAAACGCAAACCCTTCCTTATCCAGTAGATTCTCTTGCAACAGTAGGACTGATTTTGACGTTATTAGTATTCCGGTCTGAATAGGCTTCCAATGTCCTTTTGGCCCAATGGAGCATCCCTTGAAGATGTCAATTACTTTGTTCATAATAGCCAAAGCCTCCTGGTACTTCTGCTCATTCAAATGGCTAAATGCATACGTGCGAATACGTGAAGAGATCAAGTCAAACCAAGAAGCCATCAGGTCAATAAACCAGGCTGTGGTTAAGTGATTCTCACTCAGTTTCTTCCGTGCCACCCAATAACGTATGGCTGCACTGGTGTCTTTGTTGAAAAACCTGAGAGCATATCGAACATTCATCTTTTCAAAATGATTTGGACTCATAATGCTCTTTGACAAACGAGGAGCCACCTTATTACAGAAAGGACCTTTTTGTAGCTCAAAAACACTGTTCACAGCATCTATGCTAACTGTCCGATTGGAAAGTCCTTCTTGTTTGGCCACATCTTCTGGTATGATTATATTCTTTCCACTGGTCATGAGAGCCCAAAGATTCTTTATTAAGTGAGGTCCATCCGCAAGAAAGACCAGCTCTTCATCAGGCAGGGCAGGGTGAGGGACAGCTGTTCTCCACTGGGAATTCTTCCCAACATCAAGTCCAAAGGATGACCACATGCGCTGGTTACTTGCACCCATGTCAGTTGTGACTGCTTTCACTTTTAACCCAATCTTGTGTGCCCTTTGAATTATGTCTGTTAAATAAATAAATTATTGGATGAATTTCATTTTGTTGCTCTAAAGGATTCAATATTACTTTTTCCCAAAAAGTGCATAAATGCATTATCGTAGATTAATTATTAATTATTGTAACGGAGCTTCATCCATGAAAAATTAAAGGTTATATCATGCATACCATCTTGAAGTAAAAGATGCATATGTTTAAAACGGGAAAATTCTAACTTGAACTTGAACATACAATTTAAAATTCATCCAAAATAATTAACCTGTAATTATAGGCTTAATAGCACTGCCATTCACACTGTTCCCGGTAAAATGATATCCCACAACTTGTTTCCATCTCTCTTGTATTCCTCCAAGCATGAACACAAGACATTTTTCTGCCTCACCATGATGATCTGGCAGTGTTACTCGTCCAAGGACGGAATCGGACTTTATGTCATATTCAAGCAGCTTTTTCACCGACATCTCATCAAGGCAGAGGCAGCAAAGACGATCCTGTTGGTTCATTGCTTGTGTCTTTGTTTCCAGGAGGCTGAACACTTCATCCAGGACACCGGGGTTAAAGCTGACATTCTGCAATCTCTCATTTATGGTACTTGGAGCTGGAAGAGGATACTTCATGTTTCGCAGTGCTTGGTACCCTTTTGTGCCGCAGAAACACCGAATTTTTACCGCTTCTTTCACTGTATCAATGCTCCAATTTCTTCCTGTAAGTGACCCGTTAATTAGACACATTTTTTGATCTTCTCGGAAAAAATCAACTTCTTTCTTGTGCGCTTTATTTTCTTTCTTCAACTCTCGGAGCTGTTGTTTTATATTTGAATTCTCTTCTCTTAGCACTTTTACTTCTTCAATCAATTTCTTCTCCCTAAGGAGAGCTTCATGTAGATTAGGATCCATTGTGGATACACATGTTTCACACCCTGCACTTAATTCCACAGAACATTTTAGCCGGGGCGGACCATCTGAAGCAGGGATTGCCGACAGCAAGGGTGGCGGACCGTCTGAAGCAGGGATCGCCGACAGCAAGGGTGGCGGACCGTCTGAAGTAGGGATCACCGACAGCAACTGTGGCGGACCGTCTGAAGCAGGGATCACCGACAGCAATGGTGGCGGACCGTCTGAAGCAGGGATCGCCGACAGCAACGCCAAGTCCCTGCCACCAGCCGGGGTCAATCTGGTCCACGTTTGTGATGACCTGGTTGGGGTCGAAGAAGATCTCGGTGTCGTCCGCTGCCTGGTAGTCGTACAGAGCCACCGCGCACTGGCCGAGATTGGCAGCCTTGGCTGCTGCTGGTGGGGCGGGTTCTGGGGACACGCCCCAAGAGGTGAAGATGGCAGTGGGGGAGGAGAGTCGGAAGGGGGAACCTCCAATGGCTGCCATTGCGGAGTATCTAAGGAAGAGAGAATGTATGAGCATATATATTTATGTTTTAATGTATAAATTACAATTTGGCATCACTTTTTGGAGATAATATAACGTTGCATTGCCAGATTATTATTTTATCATTTTGGCACAAAGGGATGCATGTATTATTTGATTTATTTACCTGAATGAGAATCATGATCACAGGCATGTGAGGACTTCTGACGCCCGGTTGCAGCCCAGTTGCTGCCGCCGTTTGGAACTACGACAGTGTGGCTTACTTTGGATGCGGCTGAAGTGGGTTCCCCGATCTGCTGGTAGCGCACACGAGCCTCGTCCCGGCTGGACAACTTAGTGCCTGGAAAACAAAGTGTAAAATTCAATAATCTATATTTCTATTCTGCAGAAGAGTTTAGAAGCTTACAAGATTCTTTAACCAAAGGGTTAAATGGATCAAGATCGGATAGTAGCTCTGTGAATGGGTCCCGTGGGTACGTATGGTCATGCCGAACAGCTTGCAGTTGGTGATAGGGATGGTGCCGGGCACTTGTGGAGTGACGTCTTCTGGCATTGTCTCTTGGGTGTAGAAACAGAGACGGGATAGCTGTTGGTTTGAGTGACACTCTTTCACCAATCTTAATGAAGTCATCAGGACGAAAATGGTCTGTGCACACACGATCTGTCACCTTTGATTTGCAGTTGAGAGCTTCTTCCCAATTCTGCCGCCGCACAGGATCCTTGGGAAAGACCTTTAGAGAATGTCCTTGATCTGAACGATTGGTACAGTTTTTAACTTTGCACACACCCATGATTCCATTGTTAATAATTAAGTTTTAAAATTAAAATTTCTTTCACGTTTCAATTAATTCATTCCTTTTGACATTGTAGTTCCCCTTATGTAAATACACCCCGGGGAATCCATATGACAAGAATTACAGAAAGGTTTTAGCTTTCCCGTCTACTTGACAGCTGTTTTATAAACAAATCTATTACTTATAGGTATATAAAAATTTATTTTAACCCTACTTTTTATAATTAGTTTTAGAAATACGTGGATAAAACTCATAAACATATCCTTAACTTTACACTAATATAAAAATATTTGTCATCCCCGTCCCTCCCCGTCATTTTTGTCAGGGATGCTAAAGCTCTTATTTATGTTGATCAATATTTAACAAAGCAATAGCGTATTTAAGGACATTTACAAACAAAATTAACCAATATGTCTTTAAAAGCTATATTGGTAACAATTATGTTTGCTTAACATTGTAATAATTCATAATTGGGTTTATGTGTGGAAATGTTTGTTTCTTTTGTACAATTACTGGCATCCCTTATATTGAGCCTCAAATCAACGCATGCACATGCCAATGTTTGGCTCATATTGCTGCTGCCAAAACGTCTCTGGCCCTGCTTGCCCACAGGCAAGCAGGGCAGAGAACGAGCCGGGTCAATTTTTTCTCGCCATCCTGCCTGAACAGAGCGCTTTCCTTCAAGCGCTTTAGTTATACCGGGGAAGACGTAAATAGTGATTACGTCTTCCCCGATTATTATTATACCCTTTTATAGTAGCTTCATGATTATACAAATACTCGTTAATTTTATTGTGCGTTCACGCAACCTACCGACAGTAGAAAGGCGCGGTTGTGTGCGTCTCTTGATCCGTCTTGGTCAGTAAATATTATTATTATAGCACTTTAGATTAACGAGTTTACTAAAACTCAGTCGAGTTGTTAATACAATATACCGCCCTTGCACAATTGCTACTGTATATATAATTTAATACAAAAAAAACGAAATATGTGTTGCAACAAAATAATCTTGCAGAGAAGAAATATTTTACGACAAATATGCAAAAATATTACAAAGAAGTGGAAAAACTGGGTTAGGTGCTAATCGGCATATCATGCATATGGAGAGTATTTGAAACAAGTTAATAAAGCTAAACAAATCTATAAAAAAAACTCTGCTTTGCTTGCATAAAGTTTGAGCACAACTTCCCATTCAATACCTTGTAGGCTTCTACTACTTTTCTAGAGCTTTCCCTTTGAATTTGCTGTAATATGGAACTGGTTTTTGCGTCCATTTCCCAACTACAAATATTCTGCATCAAAATATAGGCATTATTTATAGCTATCCAAATCACCTTCATGAAAGAAGTTCTACATTTGGCTACTAATGACCTCTGGAGCGTCCCCGAAATCCCCTCATCTATTCCTGGAACCCCAAGACGCCAACGACCAAAAATAATTACTCCCTCTTTCTTTCATGATCCTCTGCCGTATATGAGAGAAAAATATTATTATTATAATATCCCCCAGCCCCCTTTCTCTCCAAACGAAGCAAGTCCGAATTCGGGGAAAAACTCCACAACGTTCTCGTTTACTTTTTGCCTTGACGTCTCAATCGCATTCACATTGTCGACTTCCCCCAGCCACCGACGTACAGCCGCCGTCGTAATCCCTTCTGTACTTCAATGGCGTGGTTCCCCCTTTACTAATCAGAAAAAGGGGCCTGATTATTGGAATTAGACGTTCGATTCTCATGCAAAAGGAGTCAATACTACACAGCTGTTGCTGCTGCTGCTGCCGTGTACAGTGTACACACAAAAGAAGATGATGCAAAAAAAATCCGATTATTAGTCGGCCGACTTTGTAAAAAGATCCCCCTAGAGCCCCGACAACACATCCTGCTGCCATGTCTGATAATGAAGGGATAATTGTGTTTCGCCGGGTTTCGGTTCACTCACGCATGTGATTTCGATCACATTTGTCGTCTGGGGGACGATTGAGGTTCTGATTGGAACGACATTAAAGAAGACTTAGGAAAATGGCAATCGGATTTACGGCAAGATGAAAAGTAGCTGGATGTTAATTGACTCCTCCATTCATTGCCACCACAAAACGACGTTAATGTTTCGTGATTTTCGCCGTTTCCTTCTTTTTATTCTCTCTCTCGTGAGCTTCTTTAGACGCGGGAGCAAAAAATGCTTCAAGTTTTTTTAGCCCCGTCCAAAAGTATAGAGTCTGTAGTAATCCTCCTCCACATGTCAATTATGATGATTTCCCCCTTTCGAGCGGGCTCCGACTTCGATTGCATGATCAACGAATTCGACAGCTGATGTACGTTTATTCAGACTCCACATGAATGCAAGAAGGTTAATTCAGCCATAACCCACGCTCAAAAGAAGAAGGCAAAAAAGAGAGGTAAAGGGTTCTTCTTCCTGCCGATTGGATTCGGCCCTGCTGCCAAGTCATTTTGGCATTACGTAATTGGCCCTGATTAAGACATGCTGCACTTTGTCTGAGGGAATAAAGTGTAATTTGGTCAGCAGAGGTCAACTCGGAGATTTAAAATATGCGGCTGAGATTGAGATATACACACAATTGTACATTTCACATGCTTTGGGAAGTAAATTGAGTTTCTTCTTTTCTCCTCGTTTGCTGCATGGTTTCATTCACTCTGATATTTCCTCTTAATCGAATCGAATTTCGAGGAATCAGCCTTTCGAATGAGACGAAACGCGATCAGAGCTATTTTCCCAGACCAGGCGAGCTGACTGCATACCTGAGCTGGGCCACATACGTGCGCACAGGAAAACACGTTATTAGATTCGAATTCCGTGCTTTCTAACAAAATAATATAGATTGACTCTTTTAATGTACTCCGCATATTACCTTTTTTGCTAATATTCATAGTCTTTTAATTATGGTAAATTAGTGTAAATGTGTGTCATTCTGTCTCCTCTTCAATTGCACGATCTTGGAATGAAAATTCCTCGAAAGTTTCCGCTCTCCGCGCAAACGCCAATGGGACAAAAAGCATCTCAAAAACAAACAGAAACGGTTGAAGAAGCCAGAAAGAAAGGAAGAAAGAAAGGCCAGTTCGGGGGAAATTCAAGCGATTATCGTGAGGAAAAGAGAGAATTAGAGGAATTTTTTGCACCCACCCTCTACTACAGCACACACGCCCAACAAGACCGCTTATGGACATTGTTTTTCCGGTGGATTGAGATTCAGGTCTCGCCGGGCTGTTTTTGCTTTCCTTCATAATGCTGTCAAAAGACGGAAATGAATTAATTAGACCAGTTGTTGTTCTTCTTTTCCTCTACTTGTGAGGCCCCCATTCAACGAGGAGCGAGAGGGAAATTAGTGCATAATTGCTCATTTGAATGGAAAGTAAGGAGAAAATCGAGATTAATTACAGGCTAGAATTAGGAGACAATGTCACATGAGCCTATTCTGCAATTAATGTTTAAACGTATGCACCCAAATATATTGTATATAAAAGTACAAGTAAAAAGTACGCTTTTATGGATAATACGACGTAGAATCTATTGTGCCAAGCCTAGCTATTGGAACGTATATGCTGAAAGTACTAAAACGCACTCATCAAAATATTTATCCATGTTATTAATACTTCTCGGGAACTATCCTTAACCTCCGTGAGTAATTGACATTGCAAAATACTTTGAGGCCAATTACACGGTCAAGCCCGCATTTTCACGGAAGTAATTATTCCGTTGTAATTATCAATTGCATTGTCATCCACCTATCAGTTCCACAAAGCCAGCCAGCCGCTCTATCGACCAAACCACGCTTGTTGTCTACGTACGACGGGCCCCGGCCGTTTCGTCAGCCGGCCGCTCAGCTGCTGTCGTTGCAACAACCCTTTCGACCGGTGGCTCACGGCTCCATTTCCCGACCGGTGGCTGGCTGGCTGCTGCTACTCATGCCACAGCGGAAGGGGGAAATAAGAAACTAACAACGACGCTTTTTGCAACCATCATTGTCATTGTGTGTGGAGAGAATTCCGGGGAAGTGCTTTTCTTGGAATTTGGAGATCTGCTTCAGCCCGGGAGTGCATCGGGCTGGGCAGAGCAGCAGAGCAGAGCAGAATAGAGCTGCTGCAAGTCAGATGGTCATGTGTACCAATTTACCTAATGCGATCAAAATGTCTTATAATGTACATAAAAGTAGTGGATATGAGTGTGGAGGGTTATATTCATGTAACATTTATCCAATATGTCAAATGCTTACGTCTACTCGTTTAAATGTTCAAGTTCATTTTCCCCCAACTGAAGCCAGACAATATTCCAGGAAGGAGAAAAGGGAAATAAAAGTTCATATAAAAACTAAGATTTGCATGGAGGATTAGGTTAACTGCAAGCACCTACATTGCAATCACGTACACGCAGAAGAGGGAAGACTTCAAATGACCTAAATTGACCATTTTCCCACTTTTTCTCTTTCTTTCTCTGGAGTGTTTGATTTCAGACATTGATAACTGCCTCATGTTTCACCCTAGCAGCGATAGCACTTGTCATCAAAGATTCGCTTCCTGATGTTACAGGGATTAAAGAAGTCAATGAATTTAACCAAATTCCTATTTTCCCCCATAAATAGTACCTTACCGACCAATAAAAGTTCATCCTTACAATCTACTGATTAAGTTCTGTCTAATTTCTCCCATCTTCCCGTACCTTGCAGCCATCAAAGGTACTTATCAAACTGCCAACCTATTACGATCTTACTACACAATATACGCTACACCGTTCATTCCTTTAAGTACAGAGTGTAAACATACCGTTGCAAATATACACAAGCACAGTTGCCTCATCTTCCTCGTCCTCTGATGATGAAATTCCCCTGTTGACCCCAGCTGCCCACACCACACCACGCCATCAGATCCTCTCCATACCACATACGCGAGCGCACCTCATCGCGCTTGCTGTTGCCTTAGATTGGTTTTCTCGCTGCAACCACGAAAAAAAGGAGAAGGAGAAGCAGCAGAAGCAGCGCTATTTGTCTTAACAACTCTCTTGCTCTCAATCGAGTTTAAGTTGCTTTTTCTCTCTCCTTCTTCTTTCATTGATAAGAAGTCGCCGATGATATCAAATCTGTTGCTCAAGAGACCTCAGTGGAACAACAACAATAATATTAATAACAAAGAGGAATCCTTCGAATAAAGGTAAGATTGCATCCATGACGGGAGTTTAAACACTGTAATTATAAGATTGTCTTAAATCTATGAATTGGTTTCCATTTTATTCTCATATCAGTTTTCGATTGCAAAAACGATTTCAAGGAAATGAGTTGAATGAGTAAAGCTGAAAAAAGCTGATCTTAAATGGAGAACAAGTGGAAATTTTCAGAATTAGCGCGGAGATTATCAGAATTTGACGTTGGCAGTGAAAACACAGTGAGTAAACAAAGAAAACTCTGACTGTGCACCTTTTAGCCTACTTTGTTAGTCAATAATGATACTCTAAACTGCATTAAATGTTATTGAAGTATGTTGCATTCTCTCAAAACTTTGTTATGACAAATGCACTGTACAAGTCTGACTGGTGACTTTTGAAATAAGAACCCAACCCAGATCAATTTCTTGAGGCATTCTTAAGCGTCATATACAGAATGTACTCTTTTTTCGTACTTTTCTCGAGTATATAAACATACATTTTTCGCCATCAAGTGTTAAGAGCCAAACCTATAAAGGGTAGATCCATTTATCTATAGGACATGTTAACCAGGACATCATGTACAGACTGTAATGCAATTTGCAAAACAATTATCATGGAATGAGCAGGGGAAATGATTACAAGAAGTATTTTAGTTACACATGTGTGCACAGTCTAATACTTCTACTCAAATTTATTTCGAGTATAATAGGTGGCGGTTAATGACATCAATGTAAGAGAATGTACTCCGAGTATGCTCAAACCCAGAAAAGATTATATTTGCAATCCATTTAGTAGTAACAAGATAACAGAGTATTTTGACTTCTATTTGCATTGCAGTACAGAAGAAAAAGAGTGCAAAGGTTTAATGAATTTGAATTGGTTAATTTGTTTAAAAACTATGTATAACATTATTATCTATAAAACATTATTATCTATACCACTACATATATTTTGCCTTATGAAAAGCCAATTGGACCTCAATAGCCACTGAAAGCGCATACTATTAATTAATATAGATTTTCTCTTAATTCTTTAAGAAAAAACATATCCAATCTGCACTCTTGCCACTCTGCATTCTCAAATGACTTTAATACTTCTGGTTTTTGGCAACATAAATTAGCAAAAAAGTGTCCACAGCCTTCTTCTGCATTTCTCTAATAAACTCGCGGTTATTGCTTTTTCACTTGGTATCAGTCTCGTCTGTGGAAGGTGTTAAATTCAGGTCTACATTGCAGATATCATCATCACTGTACACAAAATCGGAATCCCTTCGATCGACAGACTTCGGCAAAACATGATCGTATTATCCAGCGCAAACATGGCGGCGGCGAAGGCGAAATCGGCGCACGCTTCATAACAGAAAGGAAGGAGAGAAAGAAAGAAAGTTTGCAAGTACAGTGAGCCGCAAATACACATGAAGTAAAGAGGATAAGAGATCCAAAACATTCATACAAGACCAAGAGCTCAAACGTGTGTAACGTGTCGTAGACGGCAGTTGAAGATGGCGGGGTTGCCCACCCCCAATGACCCCGGTCATCACCAGCACCATCAGCAGCCGCATCCACCGCCTCAGGAGCAGCAGCCTCAGCAGCAGCAACAACAACACCAGCAGCAGTGTCTGTACGGCGACCCTTCAGTCTATGTTAAAACAGAGTATGACCAAGGTAAGAACATAAATGTCATCTTCTGGATTTGCATTAGAATACTAGTCCAGCCTTCTGCGAGATATGCTCGTAGAAACAAAAGATTCCTTCGTTAAACTTTTTTCCATCTCAAAAGACGACTTGACCTGTCCTTAGTTTAAGTGAAGGGACACACGTACAGGTAGCACTTGCAAAGATATCATACAGTTGAACATAATATGAACAGGGGCCTTTTTGTCTTCCTGTAGGTATCTGAGATTGTCTCTGAATATGAAGAAGCTGTCCTGGATACACCATAAAAGCTAGTTTTCGTTGCCGAATTTGCATTAATAGTCTTTTCCACCCAATTTACGAAAATGTATTCGTGCACTCTGATTGTTTCAGATGTGGAAAACGGTTCTGTCCTTAGTTTACATTAACTTACATAAGGAAAACTACTATTACTTAGGGTCCCTCTAAACAACGTAGTTAGATAGAGGATCCCTACTACTGTATTACTATGAATTACGCATATTTTGTTTTAATTAAAACTAAGCATCTCAGCTCCGATAAAAATTTGTGCACATCGAGAAGATGTATCTGTCGATTTGTTCTACAGGCCACAGGGTGATCAATTGATAATTCAAAACGGCCAAAAGTAAAGAAATATTTCTCCTACATGGCTGATTTGGAAAACATGCTAATCTATCTCCTTTTAATGAAGTAACAAAATGCTGTAAAATTAATGTAATTTCTGTTGTATGTTTTAGTTCCCTCATATAAATCCTTTGCTGGTACAATATTTGGGGGAAAATCTCAATAGGGCCCAAGTTTTAAAAACATATTGTGCCCTTAAGAGGTAATAGTCATGGATCAAAAGTTGACAATAATCCCAATTGAATTGCTGAATTGAATTGAATTAGTCTAAACAATGTATGATTCACAGTAAGGGGAATAGCAGTCAGATTTAATGGCAATATTATGTTGAGAAGAAGTCCTGTACAAAGAAACATTTGATTTTGCTGCTAAATTAGAAAATTATCACCTATTATACAGTGGAAATATTCCGTGTATACCAATGCATGGGTCGATATACTTTGGACGAATTCTTTTGGCCGAAGTCAATATTTCCACTGACCGAATGTGTTTATCAAATGTCCAAAGAATATATTTATACTAGGGCCGAAGATGTAGTTAAAACTAGTTATGCTGTCCAAGGACAAGCTTAAACCATGTCCTGTCTAAGTGGCTGGAGAATGACGACTCATCATTGATTTTAGACCTAAGGCCTCTCCTACACCAGGACCATAAAAAGGAAAAATGCGAGAAAACTACCGGAAAACTACCGGAAAACTTCCAGAAAACTACCAGAAAACTTCTTCTTTCCTTCCTCCCTTTTTTTGCACACACTGCCCTGCCTGCTGGAGAAGGGAGGAAAACTCTTGGTC
>LR140724.1:0-15277 GCA_900659605.1 Tisbe holothuriae | reverse complement strand
CTAACCCTCTTTTTAGAACGACAAGAAAAACGACGGCATTTTTGATGCTATAATTCACATCAAGCTCGTAAATAAGTAAGAGGGGGAGAGAAAAAAGGATGGTAGGGATGCTATTATTGTTTACATATTGCTTTTTTGTTACTAATAGTTATAAGTAGACATATGTATATGTTCCTATCATCCTATGAATGATACCAAGCAATATTACTTTCATTCAACTAATAGTATCCATGTGCATGTGCTCCTATGAATGATAACCAACAATTGTATTTAAAGATTATAGTCAAGTATTTACAGAAAGTGGCATCCCTATCTTCATATGATAGTAAATGTAAAAGTGGGTGATCTGGAAATATAGCATGCAACAACACACTAAATATGCGGCAAGAAAGATCTTGTTTAATATCCTGAAAAGCGATGTATTTTAAGCCTTTTCTACTGTACGTATTACAAGCACAACTACATATTTACATATAAATGATATATAATAGTGGATTAATTCAGTTAATTCATCTTTTCTGACACCTTAGCATTGTTTTGGGAGACTTACTTTTCCAGGAAAGTATTTTTCTTTACAAGACCTACTAAAGTCAGACTGCATGGCTATAAGTCATTTTTAGGTATGTCCTATGAATTAAAGAGCCAAACAGGGAAAAGGGGAACAAACTAATGAATTCCGCTCTTGCACATGCACGTTTATTTTAAATACTTTGGCAATAGGAAAACAGTCGAGTCTCTAGAAGTACTCAATTGACCATTTTGTGCTTTGATTAATCTGTATATGCAGTTAATAAGTTCCAATTAAGGGCAATGAACTCCTATTCTAATGTATTTCCAGTTAAACCACTTAATATGTAGACTTGATAGAAAACCGGAATATAGAGCCTATATTTGCCCCAGTTAATTGCTCTTAAAATGAGATTTTTGCACAAAAGTGCTTTTTAAGACAGATTTTGCTCTCTTAATTGTATTAGCAAATAACGGTCATTCTCTTTCGAGTTAACGAGGATGCAGCTCTTTTTGGGAAATTGACTTTTGATCTTGGAGTATATTGCTGAAGCATCAGGGATTTGGGAGGGGAAGGCTTATAGATTGAGACACAATACATTTGCTCCTTAAAAAGTTTATTGTACGTAACTATATTAATAATACTTATTGGTATATTCTAATACATATATTCCGATATTCTATTGCACATTTATTTATTTATTTCTTCCATACAAATCATGGTTTTAAACATAATGATTTTTTTAAATTTAATAATGTTGTTGTAAACACATATTTGTTCGATAAATACTCAATGTAACTTGAGCTTTTTACTGCTTTTCTTGTCCTCTTCCTGCATATTCTTCTTGCAAAAGACATCAACATCTGCCTTTACAAGTTCCTGTTTTTACTTACAACAGTATTTTTGACCTTTTCTGACCTCGGATTTCCGTTGCTGGATTTAAAAAGTATTTTCAAACTAAGGCTTGCTGTATAAATGCAATAATTTTGAAATCGTGTAAATTCTTTTAAATGTGCCAAATCATGTTTTTGTTATTATAGCATGGGTGTATTTTGAGCCAATAAATTAAATTATGTGTTTCAAGACACATTTACCACTATCTATGAAACCCAAGAGAACCAAATTCTGCAATATTTCCTCTTTCCGGTTGCAAAGCAGGTCATGATATAACCATTTATGCATTTTTACACAATAAATTTTGTAATTTCTTCTACAAAGTTTGCATATTATTTATCCTTAAATAGAATGTTTTAGTTTCTTACACATATATACTATTGACATTATGTTAGTAATAACATGCTGCATGTATAAATTGGCCAACAAGAAATTATATGAACTTGCAACTGACAAATTTAATATCTCTACAACGGGTTGAAATTTGGCGTATACCTACCCATTTCAGCAGATATTGGTCTTGTGAAAGTATAAAAACAAGTGGGTTCGCAGTAAGCCTCTTACAGGGTGATCAATCGAAAGTGTGATAAACCAAATGAGAATAGCTCAGACATGCTACACTTTAGAAAAAAGTTTTTGAAGCAAATTTAACTGGAAATTTAATGCAATTTTTGGTGGAGTTGTTATTTGTAAACAATTCATTTGTATATCTGGGAGTGATTCAAATGTGTGTGATATGCCATTTTCAACATTGCATTAAAATGCAAGATTTTCAATGCATCACTAATACTCAAATTAAGATTCCAATGACATTGAATGCTAATTAGGCCATACAATTTTACCTACAATTAAATGTGCTCTATTTTACATTGTTGGTATGCTACTTTACCATAATGACCCCTTGTAAACAACCATTATTCCTGGCTAAGAAGGACAAGGGTGTGGAAGCAATCTGCCCCTATTTTGAAAAAGCTTCAAAAACAGGCATCCACATATTGGTTCTTTATTGCATAATACCATTCATATTTTTTGAAAACTAAGACTTGTACTATAAAATGCAATTAATTTACAGCATCTTTTACTTCAAAAGTATTTTTGTAAAGTCAACCATGTAAAAGTAATGGCTCTTTACTTCCGCACACTTTTGATTGATCACCCTGTATATATTAAATTTCTATTTTTTAAACGGAGGTGTGCTGATCAAATGTAATAATACAACAATCTTTATCAACATAACATATAATGAGTTCCACTAGAACCACCACTGATGATTCGTATCCTGTGGATCATGGAAGTCTCTGGCATTCAGACGACGGTTCGCAGCCATTCTCGGCTGCTTGGCAAACCTGCTCAAACAAGGATTTGTCGAGTCACAAATCCTATATATACGGTAATTAATGTTAATGGCTAGATACTTTGGACAATATATTTTCCACCTAAAATCCAGCAGCACATTGGTTCCCATTTCCCTCCTGACGGCGCAGATCTGTCGCGACTCATTCCGACTATTGGTCGACTGGATGCAGTCAAAAAAGGCGGTGCCCTGAGGTTGAAACTTAGGAGTCTTTATTGGACTTTCTTTGTAAAACTACTTACGTTTGAAATCGTCTTGAATGGAAATTGGCAACATCCCATGTTGACTAGAGCTGAGTTATGAGTTAAAGGTTAATATTTTTCTGATGGTTTAGGTGTTAATTTTTACCCGGAGAAATTGTTTGCCAAAGAAGACCAGTGCATAGGATCAACCAAGTTGTCCTAAGCATGGTTCTATCTTCTGACATGAATGGCCTCTAAGGCCTAAGTGATGGTAAATTAGAGTTATATATATTTAACTGTCTAATCAACGAATTAAGGACACGGCTTAAAGAGTAGTTTTTACATGTGTTTGAAAGCCTTTTATTACTTCTTGCTTTATACACTTAATCAAGGGCACATTATGAAGCTATTAACGTAGCATTAACTGTTAAAAGAGCTTTTCCATGACAGCAAATATCATTGCAGGGGAGACTGTCATAAAATGGCTCTCTTAAGAGTTGAAGCTCAGGCAAAAAGTCTTCTTTTAAAACAGAGTTGTACAGGAATGGGTAACCTCGAGGTAACTAAACTGAAATATTGTGAAGAGTTTAATCATCTTGCTCATTAATTCTAGGAACGGTCTGATGCATGAGCATATTGTTTTCCCCTCTGAAGGAGAAGAAGCATCTTTGAAAATGTTGGGGAAAATTTCTGACAGGTATTAAATATTTATAAAGAATGTCAACATTTTAAGTGAGCAAATACTTCCCCTAAGTCTTTCTTGAAAATTATTATATAACATGACAATACAATATTATACAGTTTCGTAGTACGTTTGTTTCACCCGTGCCATATTTGTTTGTAGGAAGCCATACATAATATTTCACACTCATAATTCGTTACCGATGTATCCAATGTTAACTATCACGTGCAAAACACAAACGTAATTAAATAAAACAAAAATTGAGTACTAATACAACATTTTTCTCTGCACAGTAGTGAAGATAATATACAATGTACAATGTGCAATAATATCTTTTTATTGAGTATTCCCTATATTATGCAATTCGACTGATAACGGAAAGTCTCTTTATATGGAGCAAGTTAGATAAATGTACCTTGAAGAAGCCTTTTCGATGAAGTTTATATAACATAAGACAGAGAAAGGATGAGCAACATTACAAAGGCAAAGCATTTTCTCCGCTTTTTATACCAAATACGACCAACCAATCTTTGGATATCAGAGGATTTGAATGCAGAATAAATCAAATAATGGTAATTCTTATGCATGGGAGATTGTGTGATCTTTTGTCAGTCTTGCAATCAGATCATTGTTGGCTGGTCCATACATGTGATGTAACATTTTATACATAATAACAAACTATTAAAGAACTTAAGAGTGAACTTAGAAAACTAACAATGAACTTTAAATGTAAGTATGACGTTATTCAGAGTAGAATACTTTGTTAATTATGATTTTTAAAATTAGTCCCCGTTCCGCTCACGCCGGTGTCCGGCACCAACCCCAATGGCGACGACGCCCCCTCAGACTCCCTTCAGAGCTCCGAGCTCCTCCTGACCGAGATCCGCTACTGGACGGTCGCCATCGTCATCTTCAGCGTGATCTCCATGTTCTACGTGATCCTCGTCATGTGCTTCCACATCGTGTACTGCTTCAAGAACGTCTTCCCAGAGTGCCAGCTGCTCAAAGATGAGGACGAGGAGAGCGATGCAGAGAGGACTACAATCCAGGATGCGAGCCCGTTTACAGACTTTGATTTGACAAGTAGAGGTAATTTTGTCCTTGTTTAAACGTATTGTCGTTACGGTTACTGTTTAATAGTAGATGGCGGCAATGCCTACCCCGCGGAGGCCGCGCTCCCACCCCCGAGCTACGACGACGTGACCAGCCGGCGGACCAGCACCGTCATGGTCATGGAGCGAGCGCCGTCATTAACTCACACACCAGAGATCCGGGTGGAGAGCCCTGGCGGCGGCATGACCTTGATGACGGCAGAGGAGCAGAAGGAGGTGAGGCCGTATTTCATATCAGGGTTGACATAATGTAAAGTTCAATATCTGCAGACCCCGTTTTATTTGGACGTCCCATCGTCATTTGGCTGCAGTGATACGGCCTCACTGTCATCCCTGATGTCATCGATGGACGTGCTGCCGGATTACGAGACGGCGCTCACTATCGAGACCAAGTCTGTGAACACGTCGACGGTGGCTGAGGCTACGGAAGGTGGTTGCCAAGAAGATGCGGAGACTCCTGAAGAGGACCGAGGGGAGAATCAGACCCAGGAGCAGACAGAACTGCCTCTGCAACAGTACTTGGTGGAGCTTGTCGGCAATTTGAACAGATATTCCTAAACCTTGTATTTTATATAACCATGCCTGACACTCTCAAAAGCAAATTACTTTCCAAGATTTAAATGCACTCAAAAACTTCCGTTACCTTGACATAATTGGTAAAACACAATGTAAAAAATAATATTAAGAAAGTCGTACAGCCGAATATACCATAGAAAATACAAAAATCTATATTTTACTCATTTCAACTATCACATCTTCAAAAAATAATTAATGAGGGAATCTTTTCAAACATTTAAAGAAGACATTAATTAAAGTTAATAGTGACTCTTAATCTGTGTCCTCTGATAGAAATGCGGCGCTAATACTTCCAACCAATCGGGATTAATCTCCGTGACATCCTTCATATAAATCTTTGACGTGTGCGTCAACTCCACAAACACAACCCAACTCGGCTGCTTCAACGAGTACAACACCGACGTCGGATTCACCGCGAGCTCAATGTCCCCACGGACCGTCCGGTACGACCCGGACATGTGCAGGTACGCCGCGTTGGGGAACAGCCCGGCCACGATGCAGCGGCGGATGTCGTCCGCGTCTCGCGTGCTCTTCAACGGGATGTTGTACCGCCGCAATGTCTTTGTTAGCTGCTGATAAAGCTGCTCTGCTCGCCGGAGTGCTTTGAATTTGAGGAAGTTTGCTGAGCACCAGTGCCGCTCCTCGCCCTCCTTCCGCTGCTGGTAGGCGTTGAACACGTTGAGCAGCGTTAGCAGGTCTCCCTCGGCCACCTCAAAGTTCCTCTTTGCGGCGCGGGCTTTTTGCTGCTGCCCTGGCGGCTTTATGAACACACTCTCCACCTGTAGCATGGACACGATGGCGGCGACCTCCTGGGAACAGCCAAACTCGGCTGAGGACAGCAACATCTTGGCCAGGCAAGGGTGCAACGCCATCTCAGCCATCTGCTCGCCCAGAGGCCGTGTGAGCTGACCAACGTCGTCGATGGCCCCGAGGGCGTATAACAGCTCAAGGCACGAGATCAGGTTCTTTGACGGGGGCGCGCTCGGGAACTCGAAGCGGACAACGTTGTCAATGCCCAGAGCCTTGAGTTGCAGCACTGCCCCGGACAGGTCGGTTCTCTGCATCTCTGGCGGAGTGTTCAGCCGGAGCTTCTCAAAGTCCTCCTCCAAGCAGAGTCGGTAGCACTGCCCCGGTCTCGTCCTTCCCGCTCGCCCTGTCCGCTGCTCAGCAGACGCGCGTGAAATCTCCGTGACCACAAGCGCGTCCACGTTGGTGTCCGCGTTGTACCACTTGAGCTTCACGAAGCAGCTGTCGATCACGTACACGATGCCCTCGATGGTGATGGAAGTCTCGGCAATGTTGGTGGCCACGACCACCTTTCGAGAGCCACGCATGGAGGGGCGAAAGACCTTGAGCTGGTCGTTGGGAGGGAGGGAGCCGTGCATGGGCAGCGGCCACAGCTTCAACCCGTGCTTACTCTGCTTGTTCTCTCGACTGTGCTCTCTGATAAGTGACACGGCCTGGTCCACTTCGTCCATGCCCGTCAGGAAGATGAGAATGTCCCCGGGCGGCTCGACGGCGTGCAGCTTCATGACGGTGTCCACGGCCGCCTTCACATAGTCAGGACAAGGGTCGGTGAGGTAGTGCACGTCCACAGAGTAGTTGGATCCCTCCACGCTGAGGATGGCGGCCGAGTCCTTGCTCCGGTCCTTGCTCGTGTTTGTGTTGAAGAAGTCCCGCACGTATTCGGCATCGACCGTGGCCGAGGACACGATGAGGCGCAGATCTCGCCGCTTTCGAAGCACCTTCTTCAGCAGGCCCATGACAATGTCGATTTGAGCGGTGCGCTCGTGCGCCTCGTCGAGCACGATGACTGAGTAGGCGCGCAGCAACGGGTCTGCCATCATCTCGCGGACGAGGATGCCCTCAGTCATGAACTTGATTCGAGTGGTGTCGCGGGAGAAGCACTCGTCGAAGCGGATGGAGTAGCCGACGAGCCCACCCAGGCGACTCATCTTCTCCTCAGCCACGCGTGCGGCCAGGGTTGTTGCTGCCACCCGCCTCGGCTGTGTGATGGCCACGCATGACCCCTCCCCTGCTGAGCACCAGCCTGCTTCAAGCAGGTATTGCGGTATCTGTGTGCTCTTGCCGCAGCCCGTCTCGCCCACAATGATGACCACTTGGTGCTGTTCAAGCAGGTAGAGGATCTGGTCTTTGTAGCGGGCGATTGGCAGCTTTTGCCGTTGCGCTGCCAGGGCGAGACTCGGCGACGCGTTGTAAACAAAGCTCGTCTGGCTGTTGGCGTCCAAGTCCGGCTTGTCCTCCTTCCAGCTGCTGGACATGAAGTCGTCATCTGTGGGCTTGAGGAATCCGCCGCGAGACATCTTGCCTGAAAGAAAAATGACATATATAATTCATATGTATACGATTCTTGATGGGCAAACAGCCTCTTGTAGGTATATATTTTGGATTCTCTTGAACAAGACCTTTACAATTTACTTGAAGGTACATTTGGATTTTTTCTTCCATATCATTCCATGAGCTACACAGCCTCTTTGCAGGTACATATTAGATTCTTGACCAGGCCATCATAGCACATTTCCTTAATTTTTTAACACTTATACAGTCGATGCAAGCCAGAATATTCCATGAGCACAAACATTCTTCGACAGGGGTAGAATTAGATTCTTCACAGGGCCACCAAGGCAAAACGAATTTCTAGAATTTACAACACTTATTCTGTTAGTGTTTTTTCCTGACCAGGATATTCCATGCAACGTATATAATGGAATTAATTCCATGAACACACAGCAGAGGTAGATTCGATTCTTGACAAAGCCATCATAGGCAACAGTATTCTTGTATATTACGACACTTAATGTTTAAGTGCCAACCGGATTATTATTAGGCAGTTAAGGCACTGACTGGTATTCTTCACAGGCTAGGTTCATGACAAATATTCTCTTCACTGAACTAGACTCGATTTGACTGCATTAGACGTTTAGCGCATTCCATCCTTGAGCTACTTGGCACCGCTCCCCACCGGCCTCTCCAGCAGCTCCGGGTGCAGCATCTTCTGCTCCGCCTTCTTGTACGACAGTTGCTTGCGTCCACCCTTGGCCTTGTTGTGGCACTGAATGTACATGATGACAGCCTCGGGGATCAGGCAACACACCACGTAGTCATCACGGAACCTCACGTCATTCACATCCACCTTCAGCCCCTTCTGGACGTCCAGCCTGTCCTTGTACTTGTCGTAGATGCCGCCGAGGAAGGCAGTGGCGCGCTCGTAGAACTCGTTCACATTGTCGACCACGTTGACGCTGGTCAGGCTGATGCGGCTCATCCCGTCGATGTGCCCGCGTGCGCCGGTCATCAGCTGATGCCTCAAGTTGCTATCCTTAAACGTGCCAATCATGATGGACTTCAGTCTGGGCTCGACCTTGGTGCCACCCATGAACTTGAGGACTTTTTCCGGGTCCAGCTTCTCGATGTAGTACTCAGTGTCGTCTTCCATGGCGTTGTCATGAGCTTCGGCGGTGTGCCTGGCACGCTTCGACCGGGACTCGTCCTCGACCTCCTCGTCGCCAGTGTCGCTCCTGGCCCGCTTTGTCTTCTGCTGGGACACGACCTTGACGACCTCAACCTCGTCTTCTCCAGAGTCTGTCCTTGCCCGCATCGGATTTGGCTGGGACACGACTTCGACCTCACCCTCTCCTGTGTCACTCCTGGCCTGCTTTGGCTTCTGCTGGGACGCGATCTCGGCCTCTTCAGCATCCATCGGGGGATCCGTAACGTTGACCTCGCTCTTCTCATCGTCACGAGCCTCATCAATGACGAGATCCCCGGAGCAGCTCGTATTCGGCAGGGACACATTCACATCCTCCACCTCCTCGTCCTCCGCAGGATTGTCCACGCTGCGCTTCAACTCTTCGAACCTCCTCTTCACCTCCTCATCCCACTGGCCCAGGTACTCCATCCGGTCCACACTGTCCTTGACCAGGTACTGCAGCGGCTCAATCTCAGAGTTCCTCGTCTTGTCCCTCCTGTACTCGTACACGAGCTTCAACTGCTCATTCAGATCCCGGAGGTAGTCTGCGAAGGCGGGGATGTCGGCGAGGGCCTGATAGCTCGTCTTGATGCGGTCCATGATGTTCTCAATGTTTTCCTTGTCCCAACTGAACGGGAAGAGCTCCGACCTCGGGATGTGCTCGTCGATCGCCGTTGCGATCTTGCCATTGTTCACCATCCTGATGTTGATGTGCTTCTTCTTGTCCTTGACGGACAGCCTGTGCACCACGAAGATGCCTCCCACAAGGTAGCAGTCGCCTCCCCAGTAGTCGGCGTCTCGGTGCATGTCCGCCTCGGTTGCAGGCCGCCACTTCTTGCGCTCGAGGGTCTCCTGCCGGAAGAGGCGGAGTCGCCAGACAATGTCCCCCACTGCAAAGTTCTTCTTGGATCCCTTTGGAGGCAACAGCTGGGTGTTGGATGGCTTCCACTTCCGTTTCTTCTTGTCCGACGATTCGTCGTCGCTGTCGTCATTCGTGTCCATGTATGCCCGCACATCTTCGGGCACCACCGGCTCCACCGAGTAGTCGGGGCTGCTGCCGGGGCTGCTGCTGTCGAGTGTGATGCAGGGCGGGGAGCTGGCCGAGGAGGGGCCGGGGCCGGGCGAGGAGGGGCCGGGGCCGGGTGAGGAGGGGCCGGGGGCGGGTGAGGAGGGGCCGGGGCCGGGTGAGGAGGGGCCGGGGCCGGGTGAGGAGGGGCCGGGGCCGGGTGAGGAGGTCCTTGGTGGGGGCATCACGTCCTTGTCCTCCTCGGTAATGTGCTTAAGCACGGCAGGCACGATGGTATCCACCATAAGATTGGACATCAGTTTGTAGCAGGCGTCATTGGCTAGCTCGAACAGCTTGGGCGGGGTGACGAGGGCGGATGCCGCCGATGTGGACGGCTTGGCGGGCTTCATCGTGGGACTGAAAGGGGAAAAAATCATGAGGGCATATTTTGTAGCTGAGCTCTTCTGGCGGGATCAACGTTTTACTTTGCCCTCGGTGAGGTTTCTGACGTACCTTGTGTAGTGACTTGTCAATGGACGAAACTAGGGCGCAAGACAAGCCCCTTGGGCACTGCTACCGACACACTCCAATTAGCACACGAATGAGGTCATTAACGATAATTATCTCCCTTAATCACCGGTTCCTGAATTCCTTTTGAGAGTCAGTGGAGCTGAGAGTCGAGTGGTCTTGTTTTGAAAGGAGCTGCGGAGTTGTGACGCCGCACACGAGCGGGGGAGACAAAACAGAGAGGAGACATAATTTACAAAGTAATTTATAGGAAATTAAAGTAATGTTTGCTTCATGAAACAATGCAAAATACCACAAGGTTTATATTTGAATCTTTCTATTAGTTCAGACACTAATCAATGTAAGATAAAGATGATATATATTGCCCATTTTGAAATTTTTACCAATCTTTTTGGGTCCCCTACTTAAAGGAGTTTTTGCAGGCGCCTCTCTCAGCCGACTTGCTGAGCTAACCATTAAAGAGCTCCCTCTTCTCTTTTCTCTTTTGACAGCACTGAGACTGACTGAGTTGAGATTTTTTAAAAAGAAAGAAGCTCAGCAAACACCCTTGTGACGCACGTCTGTCTGTCATCTTCGCCTCTGCCCTCCCGATGTCCAAGGCGAGCAACCCGTTCTACGACCCCGACGATGAGGTTGACGACGACGAGTTCCTGAGGAACTCGAGGGCGCCTCCGAGGCCGCAGCCGGGCGGGATGGACCCCGTCGAGGCGAGGAGACAGACGCTCATGGACAAGAGGAGGGAGATCGAGCAGAGGACCGTCGACAGCTCATCAAGGTACGAAGAGAGAACATGTAGAGGGTTGTTGCTATAATCCTTATATCTAGGTCCATTGGCCTCCTGTACGAGTCGGAAAAGGTGGGCATCGCCACCGCAGAGGAGCTCAACCGGCAGAAGGATCAACTCAAGGCCACCGAGGGCCGGCTCGACGACATCAACGCCACACTCAAGCAGAGCGAACGACACCTCACCGGGATCAAAAGCGTCTTTGGCGGGCTGAAAAACTACTTTGCCGGCCGTGGTGCCGCTGCACAACAACCCCCGGCACAACCGCAGCGTCCCGTGCCCAATGCGCCCGTAGGCGTCGAGCCCAACGCCAAGCTGGACCAGCACCGCAACGACAATCACCCTGCACTGCGCATGCGCGGTCTGGACGGCGGCGCGGCTGGCGGTCCCCGTAACGTGGACGATATCCTGGACAAGAACCTCGACGAGATGTCTCTGGGTCTCGGTCGGTTGAAGGGTCTCGCTCAGGGACTCAACTCTGAGCTGGAGGATCACAATGAGCTCATTGATCGGCTGGATCACAAGACGAGTAGCACGCAGTGGAGGGTGGAGAAGCAGAACAAGGATATGAACAAGATCCTGGGGAAGAAGTAGTTTTACTATCAGGAGGTTATGAGTGCAATGAGTGAGAACAGTGAAGAAACGAACAAGCTGCCGTTTTATAAGAAATAGGGAAAGGGATGTTAAAGAATAAGATTATGGGAAACTCAGGTCTGTAGCAGATCAATTTAAACATTTTATTATAAAAGTCATACTATAAACGATTCATATTATGCTAGATAAAAATTCAAAAGAATGCCAACATTGTTTAAAAAGTACTTTCTTTAGTTAGGTGGGTTAACAAGGGTTATAAAAATGAGCCGAGCTGCACAGGCCTTTAAAAGCCTACTTGGCTGATCACATATTGCATCATTGGTGCCTTTTTAACTCTTCTTTCCTTGCTGCTCCTTTTTCACCAGCCTCACTTTCTCTCCCAACTTCTTCGAAGACCTCTTGCTATTATTATCACTGTTACGCTTTTTACCCCGCCTGGCCTCGGCCAGCGGACTCGTCCGACGCCGGTCGCCTGGAGCTGCTCCCAACAGCGCCACGGCCGCTGACGGAGTCTCCTCGGAGGAGGACACGTTCACAACGTGACTCTTATTCTCCGAGCGGTACTGCTGCTTCCTCGGCGTTGAGCTGGCAACGGCGACCGGCCGGGCTAATTGCTAATCCTGATCCTGGTTAAACTCCTCCTCGGAGTCTGACAGCATGAGCGGCGACCCCTGCATGTCCTGGATCCACTTGTCCGTCAGCTGGGTCACGTGACTGCGACCTTCCCTCATCTCTCGCTGGGTGAACCGCCTCGTTAGGAACGGGCGAATGTACTTGACGTCGTAGTAGAGGAAGCCTTTGACGCGGCTGCTGACGCTGCCACCGAGCAGAGTGCTGTCGCCCTCCCCGCCAGAGGTCGCGCTCATCTCCAGCTCCTCTTCCGTCATCTCGGACAGATGCTCCGAGTCGATGGTCGCGCCGAGCTCCTTGGTCTTGGACAGCGTGATCTCCTTCTTCCGTCCGCGGCGGTTTCTCCTCGGCTGCCGCGTCTCGAGGTACTTCATGAGCGGCATGGTGGAACCGCCGAGGCCGATAGTGGTGAACAGCACGATGCAGAGTGTGGTAGTGACGAGCACTTTTCGAGTCTCCTCGGAGAACTCGAGGTGGAGGCACAGAGCGTAGGCGATGGCGCCTCGGAGCCCGGAGAACCACATGATGACCATCATCTTCTTTGTAATCTGATGCTGTCTAAACCGGTTACAAAGCATTGCCAGCGGGAATATGTTGAACGCCCGCCCAACCAGGATAAAGATCACACTCCACACGACGAGCGCTAGCTCAAACATGTGCGGGAAGCTGAAGATTGCCAGCCCGATGTAGGCAAACACGCTGGACTCGCAGATGAAGGAGACAGTTCGCATGGTCTGCTGCATGGTGATCTGCGTGACGGGTGAGAGGTTGTAGTGCGTGTACTGCGACATGACGATGCCGCAGAAGAGGATGGACATGATGCCGCTGAGGTGGATTCCCTCGGCAAGTGCGTACGGGGAGTAGACGCAGCACAACATGAGGGCGAACTCAAGAGAAGGGTTGGTGTACAGGTCGACGTGCTTGAGGACGAGGGAGCTCACGACGCCGACAAGGGTGCCAATGCCTAGAAAAGAATAATGTTGGAAGAAGTTTAGATGTTGTTTAAAAGTACATTAATATTTGTTCAGCAGTAGTAAATAATTTATAGGAAACTGTACATCTGTTTACAAATGCATTTAAGACAGCTACTATGAATCACTCTTGTTACCTGCTGATCCCAGGAATATGACCAGGAACCGGTAGATCCCGTGGGCCACCTGCTGCATGGTCGTGAGCGACGCCATCTCCGGCAGGTCCGACTCCAGCACCGTGGTGGTGAGCACGATAGCCACGGCATCATTGAGAATAGACTCTCCAAACACCAACATGTTGAGCACGGGGTCGACATCGAGCGCCTGGAAGATGGCCAGCGTCGCTACGGGGTCCACGGCCGAGATGAGCGACCCGAACGCGAAGCTCTCGATAAAGTCGAGTCTGTAGACGAGGTCCGCCATTCCCAGGAGAAAGATCCCGCCACCGACAATGAGTGCAGAGATGGTCGTGCCGAGAATGGCGAAGAGAAGAATGCTTCCAATGTTGGTGAAGAAGTTTCCCTTGTGGAGGTTGTAGCCAGACTCGAATATGATTGGCGGTAGCAGCACGAGGAAGAACATTGTCGGCGAGAAGCTCTCCACCTTCTTAATGTCCTCTGTGGGCAGGAGCTTCATGGACAGGCCGATGACGGCGCCCAGGAACACGATGGCGAGACTCTCCGGGATGTAGTGACACTTGAGCTGCAGGGTGAAGTGGACGAGGAAGACGCAGAGCATGAGCACAAACATGACGAAGAAGATGGCGAGCGAGTTTGAATGCTCCTTCTCTGCGGAGCCCTCCTCCGGTAGGAACAAGGCCTCGTCCGTCTCGGTCTCGTTGCTCGGAGGAGGCTTCTCCTTCTTCTTCTCTTCCTTAGCTTTGTCATCTTCCTCGTCTCCCATGAGGTCGGGCTCATCCTCGTTCTTCTTGGTCTCTTTGGGCTCCTTGGCCTCCTCCACGGCGGCGGTCTTATTCCCGTCCCCGACGATGGATTCGCCCAGAAGCTGTTTGATGTCCTCGTCTTGGATGGCGTCGGCGGCTTCAGCTGCCAGCGGTTCAGACTTGCCCGACTTCTCTGACGAGGACTCCTTCTCTGCCACGCCCTCCTCGGCCACGACCACGCCCCTTAAGGCCAGAGCCAAGACAATAATGATCAGTGCGAGCTGGGATTTCATCTTGAAGGCTGTTTTGTAGCGTTTAGTCAGGTCAGGACATAGTTCACATGCTATTCTAATAGTGAAATATTTAAGTACATCACTTCGGCTATCACTTAAATTCTTTAAAAAAGTCCTTTTCTATGTTCATTCCCACTCGCACTTGTCAATTTAGCCGGAGAGAGTCGTTTATAGCAGATGCAAGAAGGCCACTATTGACAAAGGCTTCACGATGCAATGCAGAGAGCCTTCGAAGGAGACGAGAAGTCAATTCTTTATTAGCTTGAGTAATAAAGGCCACAAATGAGAATCATAAACTTCTCACTCATGACATTTCTCTCGCCTTTTTCGTTCTTTCTTGCTTTATTTTGATGACGGCGACTGTTGCCAAAAAATCCACCTGCTCAGCAGCGCGGGAAAACTCAAACGCCAAAGAAAAATGAGATTAGTTCGTGCTCGTTAAAGATAAATTATACGTATTACCTCCTTAATATCGGCTTACATTTAACGTATAAAAGGATCCTTAGAACTATAATTGATTTATATAGTTTTGTAGGCGTTTAATTTAATAATTTTCATTATAGAACATCTCACCTCCTGAGTTATTTTTGTCTTTTTCAGATGAAAGATGAGCTGAGCTAGGAAAAATATGACTGAGTGACATTTATTAATAATTTTCAGGCACATTTTACAGTTATCCAAGAAACGAGGATCAACTTTGCGACATCATCATGTCCACATCCTCGTCACCCATGCCTTCTGGACTCACCGCCCCCTCCCCACTTCCCTCGGTCACCTCTTGCCCCTCCCC
>LR140723.1:0-15298 GCA_900659605.1 Tisbe holothuriae | reverse complement strand
CAGAATGGCAGACATGGAGGGAAGACCTGCCACTGCTGCCCAAGGTCAGAGTCAAACGGCACGTCGGACTGGCCCAGGCGGAAATTCTGCACCTGTTCTCAGACGCATCGTTCGATGGGATGGGAGCGGTGGCCTATCTCACGGGGGGCAGCGGAGTCCGCCTAGTCGCAGCAACGGCGAACATCGTCAAAGACCACGAACAGAGCATTAACAGGCTAGAGCTGGTGGCTGCTGTCACGGCACTGGAGCTAGCACAACAGTTGTGGAGAGCGTGGAACTGGGAACCCGGCCAGACACGCTTCTGGATGGACTCCAAGACTGCTCTGCATTGGATTAAAAATCCACACCGTTCCATGGACAGGTTCACAACCAGAAGATCGTACACCATACGATCAGGATCCAACCCGGAACACTGGGGTTACACACCAACGGACCAAAACCCAGCGGACTTAGCTTCCAGGGGAGTCCGGCTGCAATCGCTGCTCGAGGAAGAAATGTGGTGGCAAGGACCATCCTTCCTGCGGGACTGGGACAAGCTCCCACCGCAAACAATCACGTCAATGCCACACTTCCACATGGACTATGAAGAGGAGTTCAGACATCTCATTGGGATCTACTACAGCGACTCAGCCGTGCCCCAAAAGGGACGATCGTCTTGGGGAAACATCTCATCATGGCAGAAAGCAACGAGGGTCCTCCGCCGGCTGCTCACATGGTCCAAATCAAACAATACAGAGATGAAACACCTACACGCCAGGCTATGGGCAGCTGCTCAAGCGGAGTCCCACCCTCTAGAGTCGACACTACTCAGAAGGGGGGAAAGCCTCCCAAAGTCACACGCATGGAACACGATGAACGTAGCAATGCTCGGACAAACCGTCATCCTGCAAGGCAGAGCATCAGACACTTGGGTCTACTTAGCTCCTAAGAAACACCACCTCACTACCCTCTATTTGGCGTACATTCACGGGGACGTGCTCCACCATGTCGGCGGACACACAACGCTGCTGGCGGAGGCACGACAAACAGTGTGGATCTTCGCAGGCGCAACCCAGGCCAAAGACATCGTCAGGCGATGCGTCGTGTGCCGGCGACGCAAACCAATACCGCTAGAACAGAAAATGGCACCACTGCCGCCTTTCCGAACGGGAGCCTCGGCTGCGAGAGAAGTATTCCAGACCTGCCTCATCGACTTTGGAGGTCCTTTCTACACGGCACAGGGACGGGGAAAGCCCTCGCAGAAAAGATACATCTTGGTCATTACCTGCGCCCTGTACAGGGCCGTGCACCTGGAGGTTACGTGGTCGCAAGAAACAGATCAAGTTCTAATGGTGCTACAGCGCTTTGTAAGCCGCCGCGGCATGCCATCTCTAATCGTGTCAGACAATGGCTCCTACTTCCACGCAGCCGCAAGTGTGCTCAGAGAAGTCGACTACCACAGGGCCCAGCCTGGCGGATTGCTGTCGCATGGAACCTGGTCCTCACTAGAATGGAGGTTCTATAGGGCTGCGTCCCCCCACATGGGGGGCGCAGTCGAGGCTATGGTCAAGATCACAAAGCAGGCGCTCAAAACATCACTTCCGCCAAAAATCATCGATGACCAGACGTTGCTCACGACAGTTATCTACTGTGAGGACGTCATAAACAGATGTCCTCTACTAATAAGCCAAAGCCCAGACGATGCATATATCACTCCTTACCACTTTATGCGCGGATTTCTCGGAAGCCGCCTGGATGACGTCAACTGGAACCAAACACAGTCGTCGCTGGCAACGGCTTGGACGAACCTCGATGCCTGCAGGGAGAAATTTAAAAATGAATTCATCCGCCACTATATTACGACGCTGCAGGAAAGAAAGAAATGGCATTTCAACAAACCTGAGCTGCGTCCGGGAGACATCGTCATGCTGTTAGACGGAAGGCTCGATGCCTTTTCCAAGTGGCCGCTGGGGACGGTGGAACGGGTAGACATTGGCAGGGACGGAGCTGTCAGGGGTGTGGACGTCAGGGTGGGGAAGCGGACACTCTCACGCCATGTGGCCGCGTTGGCACCGCTATTTAGCACGTTCGGCGATGCCCTAGGAGACGTCGAAGAAGACGAAAGAATTTTCGGACATCAGAATCTGAAAAGAGTTGACATTAATGAGCACGAAACAAAAACAAAACAAAGCATCGCGGCGTCTCAGCCAATTCGGCTGGAGCCCGAGGCGGAGACCGGAGTCGGAAGACTAGAACCGAAGAGCAGCAGTGAGGCGACTCGGCCGGTGCGGCAGGGACTGGAGTCAGCGGCCGAGACTGGAGTCAAAGGACTGGAGTCAGAAGACAAACTGGAGCCAGAAACCAACCACTCTAGCCAGCTGCCGAGTGACAAACTGGAGCCCGATGCCGGAGGACCGGAGCCCGATGCCAAACGGAAGACCCAAAGAAATAAGTCGATAAAACAGAACACAGAGACCAATCAACACGACGGCCCAATGACTAGAAGCCGAGCAAAAGCTCAGGAACGGGCTCAGTCATCGGCGGCCATTTCATTCTTTGCGCTGCACGTCGTCTACGAGGATCTTTCCAAGTCATCCGGCAACGACCTCACCATGCCGATCACGAACTACAAGACCGTGCAGGGCACGCAGGCCGACGAGGACATGTTGAACGAGGACATGCCGGACAAGGACATGCCCCAAGCGCCGGACGAGGACATGCCGGACGCCGACATGAACGAGCAGGCAGCCATCGCAAGCAACCACATCGCCAGCCGCATCGAGTGGGCCGAGAGAGAGGGTCATGAGGACCAACGCCATCACCTCATCGCTGCCCTGCGCCATCTCAACGAAGCGGACCGGGCTCAGCAGCAGGGGGAGGGCTCCACGCACGGCGGGGCAGCCCAGCAGGTGCAGCAGCAAGGGGGAGGCTCCACGCAAGGCGCGGCAGCCCAGCGGATGCAGCAGCAGGGGGAGGGCTCCACGCAAGACGGGGCGGCCCAGCAGAGGCAGGAGCAGGTCGTCTTCAGGGACGAGGATGGCGAGTTAAGATTCGCCAGTTCCATGGACCAGGCCGAATTCTGCATCATCATGGACGCGTTCTCCATCAAGGAGGAGCCCATTGACCCGATTGAGATCGAGATCGTCACCCTGTCCAGCGACTCGGAAGACGAGAACATCCACCAGGCGGAAAGGCAGCCGACCAGGTTCACGCCCATCGGCACGGGGGGCGACGATCAGGCCGCGGCGATGTCACCTTTCTCCCAGTACACGCCTTCCGATGATTCCGACGGCGACAGCGTCGGTTGGATGAACTTGCAGGAGGGCATGGCTCTCCTGCACGGAGCGGATGTCTTCTCCACGGAGGAGGACAGCGACGATGGCCAGCCCCTTCCGCAGGGGCCTGGCGGCGGCTACGCCGGGGTCGGGCTTGCCGGCGGGCTCGACTTGCCGGTGGACCAGCAGGGCGCCCAGTCGGAAGATGAACCGGACTTCATTGCCGTAAACAACCCGCAGCCCCTCCATGAGGGGTCTGCATCCGACAACGACGACGCACCTCACGCACACGACGACAAGCAGCCAGCACCGCCCCAGGGGCCTGGGGACGATCCTGACGACGCAGACGAGCTGATGCTCGGGGACGGCACGCTGCGCCACGGCATGCTCGTGGGCGGACAGGCGGTCAGGCAGGCCGTCATGGACGACGGTGACGAAGCACTCAGGGACTTGTGGGCAACACTGGTCCAGCACGGCGCGCCACAGATCTCCGATGAGGTCTTGCCCAATTATATGCGGGCCCGCCCGCACATGCGGGCCTGCCTTTTTTGCGGCGCCGATGGGCCCTCCATCCTTCCAGACGGAAGCCGGGGAAGGCATGGCATCGACACGTGCCCTATCAAGCGAGACCCCCGCAGGCAAGGGAATGTGTCCTGCCCGTATCCGCTGTGCTCCGAGGACGAGCCGCACAATTTGAAGGTGTGTCGTTCCATGCACGCCATGTGCCGCGGGTGTAATGCCCGCGGCCATCGGCCGCACTCAATCTACTGCGCCATGTCCCTCGAGGCACTCAGGGAAGTCTTCATGACCTGGGCTCGCCACGGCCGCTTCACAAGGAGGGCTTTCAGGATGGACACGGACGTCGGCCCGCTGCCTCCGTCCAGACTCGCGTGGGGATTCCGGCTCCCCAACGGCTGGGAAGACCGGCTGAAGTTCTTCGTGGCCCGCCACGACCGAATGTACATGATAAGACCGATGGTGGCAGCACCGTGGGGAAGCCTCACGGCCGAGCAGGGCGACGCGGAAATTTCCCGCTGTCGCCTGTGGTAGGAGGACAGGCACAAGTGGAGAAAGAAGTCGGCCGCCAACGGCGGCAGGGGACGGGCATGGGAGAAGAACGGCGAGAAGAACAACGGCGGCGAGGAGAGCAACGGCAAGGAGAATAACATGGCGAGAAGCATAGTGTCTTTGATTACATTCTTACGTTGATCCCTTTTATAATTTTATGTACAAGCGAAGCGCCATTTTATGCCAAGTTTTATGTACAAGCAAAGCGCTCTTTTATGCCAAGTTTTAGCCGGCTTAATAAGGAAGACCCGGCTCGATATAGTTGTGTACGACAATGTCAAAGAATAAGAAAGAATAAGTGTATTTACATGTTAAAGTATACAAGGGAGTCTATGGACTCCCAGGGACGGTTTGTTCCAGAGAAAGAGGGTGTCTCAGCCCCGCTGAGCCCCGGCTTGGCTCGGAGGAGCCAGCTCAGACTGAGCACGTGCTGAGCCGACTCAGCGCTGAGGGAACTCAGCCCAGCCTGAGCCAGAGGGCGGCCATTTTTATACAGTTCAGTTGAGAATCAAATGTTGGATAATAAAGACCTGAAGAAAGATTGAAAGACAATTAGAGAGAGTTGGATTAAGCATAGGAAATACCTTAGTAATTGAAAGCTAGGACATTTCATTAGGCGATATATCGGTTGACCTCGTTTCCCTTGCTGTCGGTTCGGATCCTCGATAACAAATGGCGCCCAACGTGGGGCGGGTCCCCACACCCGCGGAGGTGGGAGGGTAGACGACCGACGGAATGGACGACACGGACATGGAATCGCCTAAGCGGCCGCGCATGGGCGCGGGGGTGGACGACGGGGCCGCGACGGACGTGGCACCCTCTCACAAGGAGAGCAAGGATCCCGTGGACCTCAAATCTGGGGAGGTCAAAAGCGGTGAGTCGAAGGGACTACACCAAGAGGCGAACGTTTCGCCAGTCGCGACGGACGCGGCAAGGACGGCCGCGGCGGACGCGGCCAACGCAGTCGCGACGGACGCGATCAAGGGGGCCGCGACGGACGCGAGCCGTGGTGCCGCAGCGAGCGCGGGGGACGGGACCGCGACGGCCGCGGACGGGACTGCGACGGCCGCAGGGCACAAGGTTGCGACGGACGCGACCAAGAAAACGACTGAGACGGAGCCAGTCGGCACGGAAGCGAAGAAGACAGGGGCGACGGTCGCACCTACCGCGGTGGCGACGGACGCGATCGGGACGGGGGTGGGCACGGCGGAAGCGGCGGGTCCGCAAGCAAAAACGTCAGCCAAACACCCAGGGAGTAAACGCCCACACGTAAGCAAAAGGTTCCCTACCATTCCTACACCACTCCTGACTAGGGGATCGGCCAAGGCGTTGGCGGCGCGGGACGGTAGAGCCAAGAGCGTGGACTGCGGGACGTCGCTCATGGAGGAACTGGAGGAGTCTTCAACGCACGGGATTGGGACGCTTGGGCCGCAGGCAGGGATTATGCGGCGGGCGCTAGCCGTGGCAAGGGAAGCCACCCAGCTAGAGACGGAGAAGAAAGACGCAGAAATCTCCAAACTTCGGACGTCGAAGAGAATGACGGAAGAAGCGTTTAGTACGTTACAGAGGCAACTGGCAACGGAACGAGCGGCCCATGATAAGCTCAGGAAGCAGTCCGACCTCCAGGCTTTGCAGGCAGATCAGGAGTTCGAGCAAGCAAAAGAGGTCAAGCTTAAGGTGGCCCGGCTAGAGGACAGGGTTAGGGACTTAACCAACCAGGTCGACGCGGTCAACAACGAGTCATTCAACAAGGCTTTAGACCTGGCGGCGGTGAAGCAGGACTTGCAGATATCCCAAGGGAATGTGGCACGCCTCCGCCAAGAGAGGGATGCACTGTCCACAAAGGTGGCAGCCCTAAGGGCTACGCAGTCCCCGTCGTTGAACGACGACGCAGAGGTCGAGGCGTTGACAAGGGATATGGAAACACTCAAAGGCCAACACTCGCTTCAGCTGAATGACTTACAGGATGAGCTTCGGCGGGTCAAGCAAGACGTCGCCTCCGGCCAGGGGCTGCAGGCAGCCAGCGAGAACGACCGGGCGGAGATCCTGGCATTGCAGAACACGATCAAGAAACTAAAGGAGCAACACGCTGATCTCATTGCAACAATGCAGACAGACACTGACAACGCGGTAAACCAGGCTGCCGCGTGCGTCACCACAATGGAAGGTTGGGAGGTGGATAAGCAGCAAGAGCTGCAGGCCTTGAAGGACAGCCACGTGGAGGAGCTGGCGGCGAAGCAGAAGGAGTGGCAGGAGTTAAAAGATAATCATGCCAAGGCGCTCGAAGCAGAAACGAAGCTGAGGGATCAGATGGAAACCAAGATACGGGACCTGGAGCAGTCAATCGTCACCGACGCTCAGAGCGCAACGAAAGATCAACTAGAAAACGAAATACGAAACCTCAAAGCTTCGGCCACCAGAGCGTGGCTGGACAAGGATGAACTGGACAAGAAGTGCCAGGAGCTCAAGGAGGAGTTGCAGGACAGGGACCAAAGGGTGGACGATCTCGTCCAAGCACAGACAAGCGCGTTTGACAATTATGTCAGCACTACTTCTGACCTAGAAGACAAGATAGCACAGCTCAAAATACAAGTCGATGACTACAGGGTGGCCAAGTCTGGAATGCAGGCGAAGCTCACCGTCCAGGAAGAGAAGCTTAAACAAGAGAAGGCTTCTAGCGCCCTACTACACGGACAGCTGGCAGATTTGAGAGACGAGGTCCGCAAGCTCAAGCGGTCCGCTACGCCGCCCGTTCGGGCGGACCCTTCCCTGGAAAATCAAGTGCGCGTTACGCCGCCGGTTTTCCGGCCGGCGTCCTTCTCTGATCCGCAGGTGGCCAACTTGGCGCGTCAAGTCTCACACATTAACGCGGCGGCCAACGACGCAACGGAGATGTCAAAACATAAGGCCATATCCTTCAAGACAAGGCTTGGCCAGATCAGAAAGGAGGCGGCGACCGCGGCCGGAACCAGATCTGACAGGCTCGACAGAATGGGAAAGCCGCAGGCAGCTATCGCACTGAGACGACAAGGGGAAGCGCTGACCGAGGCCATCGTCCAGGCGGAGAGGGCCCTAGCGGGACGAGAAGGCACGGAAGTAAGGACTCAAAGAACGTCTTCTTTGTCCTTGTCCCAGATTTCCGACCTTCCCCAACTCGACGGGGGGGACACGCCGCCACCCAGGCAACGTATTCGCTCACGTAGTCACTCGCCAACCAGTGCAGGACGACAAGACTTCTACGCAGGGCTGCCAACACCGTGGGATCAGCCTCCAGGAGGGGATCAAGGCCTCACTACGGCAGAGATCTCTAAGATGGTTCCACAGGGAACAATCCAACCATACGATGGTGACCCGGCAAAATACTACACATTCGAGGCTTCCTTCATGATCGTACATCGTTCAAAACTCCCCGTACCCGCCAAATTTTTGGCACTCTCTCAGGCCCTTAAGAACATACCGCAGCTTGCACATAACCTACTTCCAGGAGAGAAAGGTTACACGATCCTCATCGAACGTCTCGTGGAGCGCCACGGAGGAGTGGAAAGACTCATGAACCACTACTACGATCAGTTATCGAAGATCCCTATCGTGCAGAATAGCTTGACAAGCCTGCAGACCTTCGTCGACTTGGTCGAGTCATATCACGCAGCAGTGCCGGAAGAACGCGCGGATGAAAAAGACACACACTCCATGGCGCTCATGTTGTACGACAAGCTCGATGTTGATCTAGCGGCTAGGTATAGAGAGCACTGCATAACGTACGGATACCTGACAGACTACAGGGTGGGCCAAATGCTCAACTGGCTCAAGGAGTACCCGCTGGCCATCCTCAGGCGAGAAAAGGACAGGCAGGACATGTCAGGGACGGCATCGACACACTTCACAAAACAAGCGTCACCTCCCGGCGGTGCGGCAGGACAGACAACGGCAGGCCAAGGCAACACAAATAGACCATTGCAGCTTACTCGGCCGGCGGCAGGGAGAAAGTGCCCGGCGTGCAATGGCACAGGGCACCCAATTTTCTCATGCAAAGACTATATCAAGTTGGACATCAGAGCTAAGCGGCAAATGCTACGAAACAATTCCAGATGCTTCACCTGTACGAAACAGGGGCACATTTCCGAGGAGTGCCAAGGAAAAGGTTGCGCAAAATGCGGCGGGAAACACCATGTCACTATACATATCGACAGGCAGAACCGCAACAGCCAACAGTCAACGGCGCAAGGCCAACAGCCCAATGATCAAAGCCATGTAACTCACCAGGCTCTCCTAGCAGCCGCAGCAGCTCCCCCACCGGGAGGAGCACAGGAGTGGACACCACAAGGTTCACAAACATGGGTAGCAGCGGCAGAAGGTGCCGGCGTCACCGTGCAGACTCCATCGGGGGCTTCGTTCACGCATACTGCATACGCTCAACCGAGTTCTCACGCTGCAGAGGCGTCTAACTACGACAACATGTGTTCGCTGGCCTTTGCGGTGGCGCTACTAGACAACCCGGACAGCCAAGGCAAGGGTCAAATCCGGGCCCCAGTCATGTATGACCACGGATCAAACAAGACATACCTGGAACAAGAGTCGGCAGACGAGCTCGAACTAAAAGGACAACCTTCGCCCCTTACCGTGCACGGATTCGGAGGAAAATCACACACTCTCCAGACAAGACGCTGCAAAGTCAAAGTCTCCAGCGCCAATGGAGCATTTTCTACAATAATGGAAGTTGACTGCATTCCCAACCCGGTAGGAAAGTTAAAAGCGGTAGACTGGTCAACGCTGGCACCGCAATGGGGACACATGAAGGATTTATACTTCAATAAGATGCCACAAGACAGGCGGGTCAGGTTAGTCATCGGCACCGACCAGCCCTTCTTTCACAGGGCCCTGCAAGAAAAATACGGGGAAAGATCGTCGTACCCCATTGCTCGCCTATCCCCGTTGGGGTGGACGGCATTCGGACCCATGTTACCACCAAACGTGGAGAGGGCGAGTGTGGCCATGCATAACTATGCGCTCAAGGTGTCTATTGACAACGCAGCCGAGTGCCGCGAGCCGCCGCTCATCCTCAACGCAGGCGACAGAAAGGCTGCCCAAGATATGATGAGCAAGAGCATAAGGCTGCCATCTGGTAACGTGGCGGCCCCAGTCTTATGGAAAAGCCGCGATAGGCCAAAGGATAACCATGCGGAAGCGCTCAAAGACTGGAACAGGACGCTCCAACGGATGGAGGCGAACACCGGGCAGAGAGAGGCCTATCACACCGAAATGCAAAAACTCATTGATAAGGGTTACTTGGTGCGCCTCAAAGCAGACGACACGTCCGATGGATTTTACATCCCACATTTCCCGGTGGAGAGGCAAGACAAACAAACAACCAAGACCAGGATCGTCCTCAATGGAAAGAAAGCTTTCAGCGGAAGGAGCCTTAATAGTTATATCCTCAAAGGCCCCAAAGTGTTCAATCACATCCAGGAGGTCCTCCAGCGATTCCGTCGCTTCCAACACGCAGGGCTGGTAGACATCAAGGAGATGTTCTACCAGATCAAGCTCTTCCCAGAGGACGCGAAGTACTACCGCATCGTATACACACCTCCAGGAGAAACCGAGCCAGCAAAGTACCAGTACACCGGCCACGCATTCGGTAGCTCGGGGAGCCCTGCTGTCGCCACCACAACCGTTAAGGCCGAAGCATGGAATAAGCAGGATCAGCTGCCCCAGGCAGCGGAGGCAACCATGGACGACTCGATCGTCGACGACATCATGTACGGGGCGGAAACAAAGGAGGAAATGATACAAATAGCACAACAGTTAACCAAACTGTTCTCTGGCCTCAGGATGGACTTGCACAAATGGGCAGCATCGGACATGTCAGTCATACCAAAGGGCGTAGTCATCGCACAAGAAATTCCTATCAAGTCTTTCCCGACGGAAGATCTTGAGGCGGACCACAAGACCCTAGGCCTTTACTGGTCAACGACACGGGATGACTTCACCTTCTACTACGCACCACCGGTCAGATCGGCATGGACAGTTTGGGACGTCATCAGCCAGTACAGTGGTCTCTACGACCCACTGGGATTCGTGGCGCCCTTCCACATCAAAGCGAGAATGCTCTATCACAGGATCTTTGATGAAGCAAAAAAGAATGGCACTCCCATCACGCACCTGCACGTCAAACTGCCGGAAAGGTTTGTCAAGGAGTGGCAAGCATGGAGGGAAGAACTGCCACTGCTGCCCAAGGTCAGAGTTAAAAGGCACGTCGGCCTTGCACAGGCAGAAATTCTACACCTGTTCTCAGACGCATCTTTCGATGGCCTGGGCGCAGTAGCCTACCTCACGGGAGGCAGCGGAGTCCGCTTAGTCGCCGCGACGGCGAACATCGTCAAAGATCACGAACAGAGTATCAACAGGCTCGAGCTCGTGGCCGCAGTCACAGCACTGGAGCTAGCCCAACAGTTGTGGAGAGCGTGGAACTGGGAGCCTGGCCAAACACGTTTTTGGATGGACTCGAAGACAGCTCTGCATTGGATCAAAAATCCACATCGGTCAATGGACAGGTTCACGACAAGAAGGTCCTACATCATAAGATCAGGATCCAACCCGGAGCACTGGGGGTACACACCCACGGATCACAACCCCGCGGACTTAGCTTCCCGAGGAGTCGGCCTACAGGCACTGATCGACGCAGACATATGGTGGCAGGGCCCATCCTTCTTGCGGGACTGGGACGCACTCCCGCCCCAATCAATCACCTCAATGCCGCATTTTCACATGGACTATGAAGAGGAATTTAGACATCTCATTGGCATCTACTACAGCGACTCAGCGGTGCCCCAAAGGGGACCATCATCTTGGGGCCAAGTCTCGTCATGGCAGAAAGCGACAAGAATCCTCCGCAGGATCCTGGCGTGGTCCAAGTCAAACAATACCAAGATGGAGCACCTTCACGCCAGACTCTGGGCGGCCGCTCAAGCGGAGTCACACCCTCTAGAGTCGACGCTGATCAGAAGGGGAGAAAACCTCCCAAAGTCACACGCATGGAACACGATGAACGTAGGAATGATCGGCCAGACCGTTATCCTGCAAGGAAGAGCCACAGATACCTGGGTCTACTTGGCTCCTAAGAAACACCACCTCACGAAGCTCTACTTGACATACATCCACGAAGACGTGCTCCACCACGTCGGCGGGCACACAACACTACTGGCAGAGGCACGACAAACGGTTTGGATCTTCGCAGGCGCAACACAGGCCAAAGACATCGTTAGGCGATGCGTCGTGTGCCGGCGACGAAAGCCGGTGCCACTAACACAGAAAATGGCACCTCTACCTCCGTTCCGAACGGGAGCTTCAGCAGCGAGAGAAGTCTTCCAGACGTGCCTCGTCGACTTTGGGGGTCCTTTCTACACGGCACAGGGACGGGGTAAGCCGTCGCAGAAGAGATACATCTTGGTCATCACATGCGCCCTGTACAGGGCCGTGCACCTAGAAGTTACATGGTCGCAAGAAACAGACCAAGTGCTCATGGCGCTACAGCGCTTTGTATGCAGACGCGGAATGCCATCTCTAATCGTGTCAGACAATGGTTCCTACTTCCACGCAGCCGCCAACGTGCTCAGAGAAGTCGACTACCACAGAGCACAGCCGGGCGGATTGCTATCGCACGGAACATGGTCCTCACTCGAATGGAGATTCTACAGAGCTGCGTCCCCCCATATGGGGGGCGCAGTCGAAGCCATGGTCAAGATCACCAAGCAGGCGCTCAAGACCGCGCTTCCTCCAAAAATTATTGATGACCAGACGCTGCTCACGACAGTAATCTACTGCGAGGACGTCATCAACAGACGTCCCCTGCTACTTAGCCCAAACCCAGACGACGCATACATAACTCCTTACCACTTTATGAGGGGGTTCCTCGGAAGTCGCCTGGACGACATTGACTGGCACCAAACACAGACGTCGCTGGCGACGGCTTGGACCGACCTCAACACCTGCAGAGAGAAATTTAAAACTGAATTCATCCGCCACTATATCACAACGCTGCAGGAAAGAAAGAAATGGCATTTCAACAAACCTGAGCTGCGCCCGGGCGACATCGTCATGCTGCTGGACGGAAGGCTCGACGCCTTTTCCAAATGGCCGTTGGGAACGGTGCAGCGTGTGGACATCGGCAGGGACGGAATGGTCAGGGGTGTGGACGTCAAGGTGGGGAAGCGGACACTCTCACGCCACGTGGCCGCGCTGGCGCCGCTCTTCCACACGTTCGGAGATGCCCTGGGAGACGTCGAAGAAGACGAGAAAATTTTCCGGCGTCCGAATCTGAAAAGAGTTGAGATTAGTAAACACGAAACAACAAAAACAAAACAAAGCAGCAAGGAATCCCAGCTGCTTAGCCCAGGACTGGAGCCCGATGGGGAGACTGGAGTCGGAAGACTGGCAGCGAAGGGCAGCGGCGATGCAACTCCAGTTCGGCAGAAAACACTCTCAACGTCTCAGCCGCTGCAGCAGGGAGCGGAGCCCGATGCGGAGACTGGAGTCGGAAGACTAGCAGCGAAGGCCGGCGGCGATGCAACTCCAGTTCGGCAGAAAACACACTCAACGCCTCAGCCGCTGCAGCAGAGAGCGGAGCTAGAGGCGGAGACTGGAGCCGGAAGACTACAATCAAAAAGAAGCAGCGACGCAAGTCAGCCACTGCGGCAGGGACTAGATGACGAACTGGAGCCAGCAGCTAGCCAGCCCAGCCGGCTGCCAGGGGACGGGCTGGAGCACGATGACGAGCGGCTGGAGCCACATGCCAAGCCGAAGCCGAACGACCGGAAGACTCGAGGGAAGAAAACGATAAAACAAAACACAGAGCCCAATCATCAAACCGGCCCAGTGACTAGAAGCCGAGCCAAAGCTCAGGCCACTCAGCCGGCAGCCATTTCATTCTTTGCGCTGCACATCGACAACGAGGACCCTTCCAAGTCATCCAGTCACGACGACGATCCCTCTAAGTCATCCAGCCGCGACAACAACCACACCATGCGAAACAACTACGACAAAGACGTGCAGGGCACGCACAGCGGGGGCGTGCACGCCCCGCGCGACGAGGACATGCCGGAAGCTGACGTGGACGGACAGGTAGCCATCGCAAGCGCTCACATCGCCCGCCGCATTGAGTGGGCCGAGAGAGAGGGTCATGAGCTCCAGCTCCATCACCTCCTCGAGGCGCAGCGCCATCTCCACGAAGTCGGCGACGTCGGACAAGTTCACGCCGACGGCCTCCCACAGGGCGGGACGGCGCCAGCCGAAGACAACGGTGCGGGCTCCACGCAAGGCGGGGCGACCCAGCCGGTGCAGGTCGTCTTCAGGGACGAGGACGGCGAGTTCAGGTTCGCAAACTCCATGGACCAGGCAGAATTTTGCGTCATCATGGACGCCTTCTCCGTCAAGGAGGAGCCCATTGACCCGATCGAGATCATCACCCTGTCCAGCGACTCGGAGGACGACACCACGCACCAGGCGGAAAGGCAGCCAGCCAGATTCACGCCCATCGACGGGCAAGCCATGGCAATGTCGCCCTTCTCGCAGTACTCGCCCTCAGACGCTTCGGACGACGAGAGCATCGGGTGGATGAACTTGCAGGAGGGCATGGCTCTCCTGCACGCTGCCGACGTCTTTTCCACGGAGGAAGACAGCGACGATGGCCAGCCCCTTCCGCAGGGGCCTGGCGCCGACCATGAGGGAGCGGAGCTCGCCGGCGGGCCCGCATTGCCGGAGGATCAGCGGGACGCCCAGTCAGAGGGGGAACCGGACTTCATTGCCGTCGACCACCCGCAGCCCCTCCAGGAGGGGTCTGCGTCCGACAACGAAGACGCACCTCAAGCGCACGACAACGAGCAGCCAGCACCGCCCCAGGTGCCTGGGGACGATCCTGAGGACGCAGACGAGCCGATGCTTGGGGACGGCACGATACGTCATGGCATGCTCGTGGGCGGACAGGCGGTCAGGCAGGCCGTCATGCACGACGGCGACGAAGCACTCAGGGAGTTGTGGGCAACACTGGTGCAGCAGGGCGCGCCACAGATCACCGACGAGGTTCTTCCCAACTACATGCGGGCCCGCCCGCACATGCGGGCCTGTCTTTTCTGCGGCGCCGATGGACCGTCCATCCTCCCAGACGGAAGCCGGGGCCGGCACGGCATCGACACGTGCCCTATCAGGCGCGACCCCCGCAGGCGAGGGAGTGTGTCCTGCCCGTACCCACTGTGTTCGGAGGCCGAGCCGCACAATTTGAAGGTGTGTCGCTCGATGCACGCCATGTGCCGCGGGTGTAATGCCCGCGGCCACCAGCCCAACTCCATCTACTGCGCCATGTCCCTGGAAGCGCTCAGGGCCGTCTTCATGGCCTGGGCTAGGCACGGCCGCTTCACAAGGAAGGCCTTCAGGATGGAGACTGACGTTGGCCCGCTGCCGCCGTCCAGACTGGCTTGGGGATTCCGCCTCCCCAACGGATGGGAAGATCGGCTGAGGTTCTTCGTGGCGCGCCACGACCGCATGTACATGATCAGGCCGATGGCCGCTGCACCGTGGGGCAGTCTCACGGCAGAGCAAGGCGACGCGGAAATTTCCCGCTGTCGCCTGTGGTAGGCGCACAGACCCAAGTTCAGAAAGAAGTCGGCCGCCGATGGCGGCAGGGGACGGAGAACCACGGCAACGATAAGGACGGGAAGAATAACATGCGAGAAGAATGAGGCCTCCTTTTACAAGTTTGTGTTGATCTCTTTTATAGTTTTATGTACAAGCAGAACGCTATAACGCTATTTTTATGCCAAGTTTTAGCCAGGTCAATAAGGAAGACCCGGCCGGATATAATTGTGTACTAGAATGTCAAAGAATAACAAAGAATAGGCGTTTTATATGTTTAAAGATGTAAAAGTATACGAGGGATTCTTACGAATCCCGGGGACGAATTTGTTCCGGAGAAAGTAGGGTGTCTC
>LR140722.1:0-15264 GCA_900659605.1 Tisbe holothuriae | reverse complement strand
CTCTCTCTTCAGGGAAATTATGCTCACCAGCCATGTTTTTTCTTCCACCTTGTTTTTATTTATGAATGTGTTTCTGGTGCAAATGTTGAACTGTCCATGGCTAAGCCACTGCCTCATTTACCTTTACCAACTGGTATCTCAATCCCGTTGCAGTAGCAGTGTTTAACATGCAAGAAGTAAAAACGCTTTACATTTTTCGCGTGACAAAGTTGGAATTTTTGCTGTTTCCACTCACGTAGCGCTTTTTTCTTCTTCCAAATGAGCGCTGGAGACAGAACTACAGACGACGGAGTCCCAGGAAAAGCAAAAGGGTCCTAGAAAGAGTTATTTGATGAAAGCATGGTAATTAGAGAGAATACGGGAAACTTGCAACGTTACCAGACTGCTAATAACACAGCTGCAATATTTGGAGTGAATGTTCAGTTTAAAGTTATTTTCGGATCCTTTAAAGTTGTTTCACATGACGGGGCACCTTCAAAAGTTAAGGAAAGCAGCGGACCATCACCCCAAGAGACTTTAAAAACTATTTTCCTGTTACCAAACGCCAAAAGCTAAGACATGTTGTACTGTAGTAAAATATATTTGGTGTACTCAGTTACAAGTCTAGGTTTTTAATCGCCGTACCTTTCAAATTCTATTTTGAATTATGGTCTATCTTTGACACTCTTACATTCAGATTCCTTTCAATACATGTCACCAGTTGATAAAGTTATATTTGTACAGGGAAAATGTCTCATTTTTGCATACTCAATGCAATTCAAGGTTATGCTTCTCTTCCGTCTTTATATTTGCATGCATACCAACATTTGGAATACATTGAGAAATATGGGCAAAGTCCAAGGCAAAAAGCGCTTTTCATGCAGCAAAAAACTGGCTCTTTTCCCTCATGGGGAAATACCCTCAAAACTCCCAAAAAGAACCTTCGTTTCCATTGCCTATTTGCTCCCCCGAGGACTTTATACTTCCTCCTCCTCCTCTTCGCTTTTTTGAAGGACCTTCAAAGGAAACATATATGTAAACATTCTTGGGAATCATTTTTCAATACGTGCAGAATGTTTATGATTCAGGTTTTATGGTGCACAACCTAAGTTTGCAATTTCTAACACAGTGGATTCAGAAACCAATTTGTACGTTCTCTGTGGAAAACACCTATCCCGTATGTGTGTTTAAAAGAAGTCTCGTTCTATCATCCCACTGATTCCTACTTGAAGGAAAGAGAAACTTTTCTGCCGTCCAAAGGTTGAAAGTGCCTAGTCGACGTCGTGGCCTTTATAATGGCCTTTACGGCCTTTTCAAGATCGAAGAAGGCCGGAAACGTGGAAATCTGTTGCAGCAATAAAAATCTCGACTCCTTGATTTCCCATTTATTTCCTTTCTCTCTTTTTATTCGATTCTAGGGACCTCCAAGGTCAAAGAACAAACGGGAGTCCAAAGGTAAACCGGGATGCTGGATGCTTTAAAAAGGGCTTGTCTGGCATCATTTGGACATGTGGAAATACCTCTCTCTGATATGTGTCTGTTTTATTCGTTCTTAGAACTGTACAGACGAATGCTGCAAAACTTGGGGGAAAATACTTTCAGGGTCTCGTGCCTAGAATAATTGCATATAAAACCCTTGCGAGAGTAGAGTCGTAAACCTAGACTATGCAGATGCATGCATAATAAATTTGTAAAAAAGGACTCAAACTGCAGTTTTAAAGTCTAGTTAATCTCGCTACTTAAGTTTGATCATAACCAAGGACTTCAGTTGGATGATTTTCACTTTGTAAGCAACTTTGGCTGCTGTCTCCTAAGTCTTTAAAAAGTACCATTTTTCCACATTGCAGTGAAAGTGAAAATGTGAGATATCCTATTGAGGAAATTTGATCTGCTAAGAAGATGATGTTCCAGAATTATTTTCAAGATGGTTGAAATTTAAAGAAGTTCCCTTTTCAGTGTCAAAGATGAGATAGTTTTTGCAACATCCGTTAGAAAATGGTTTCTCACATTTGCAAAGTGTTCTTCTACCATTTTAAGATAAAAACTAAAGTTAATAAAACAATAACTTCTCCACACATCCATTAGAAAGGTTTCTTAGTTATCTCACAAGGAACAAAAGGTTTAGAAAAGTGTGTAACAAGGAAAATGCTAAAGTTGTGCAAAGATGTAACTTTTTAGCGGATATAGCGATTGGTTATGTAAGCGAAATTCCTACTTAGTCGTTATCTTACTCTACTCATCATATATAAAATAATTTTATTAGCTCACTGATTAAAGGCCTTAAGTCCTATTTAACCATATGACTGCTTTGCAACTTTCTTTTCGTTTTTCCGTCTATTTCCATGACAAGAAGTCTACTTTCTTCTTTCTTTCAAAAAAGTGAGCTCACGAAACGGAACGGTGGACGTAACGTAAGGGACGCTGACATACGTGGACTAAAGGCGGCAACATAAAGATACTCTCGGTACATACATAAGTACACTTAGATACCGAAAAAATCATTTTAGAGCCATAACCGCCTACTTAAATTTCAACCGTCTGGGGGTCAATTTGTGCACCTATTGACTCTTCTTCTTTCTTTACAATACCTGCAGAATGCTGCAAATTTTCCACTTTTTCTATTCCCTTCAGTGCGCGAAGTAGAGAAAAAGCAAAAAAAGTTTTTTTGTCGGACACGATCGCAAAAAAAGACGACGACTGGGGAGGGAGCAGAAATGGTGACAATAATGGACGGCTTAAAAGGTTAAAAGAGACACTATTGTTATGGAAACGTATATTGAAAGTGTAGTTTGCTAAGCATTTATACTCATTAATGCTTTACATCGGCTATAAATGATTAAACGTAATGATAGTAAATGCCATTTATAAATATATTACATGCTCACAGCCACAAATAGGATCCGCATTAATTGACATTAAACCATGTTTACAGACATTGAAAAGTGCATGCGACAGTTTTAAAGGGCAACATTATCTCAACTTTAAAGCAACATATCATTCAAAACAATCACTCATAATCAAAACGTAAGGATATCATTCTCTCCTAATATAGTTGCAATTCCGTCTGTTCTTCCCAGGGTGAAAGCACCTTCTTGCGCTTGCTTTTCTCTCCCAAGGGAAGTAGAAAACGAGTCGGAGAAGATCAAACTTTTGCGCTTCGTCGGTCTTTTTTCGAAAGCAAGTCGATCGCGCGCTCAGTCGTTAGTTGCCCAGGGAAGACTGAGAGGTGAAGAGCTGCTGATTTTGCTCTGTTTACTATTTCACAGGCAGTGTTTTAAACGTATTGTGGCAGTGATTTTGGATTGGAATTGATTTGTAAAAATATAATGTGGCGTTATTGGTTGGTGTAAAAATAAACTAAAGAAGTCTTGGTGATAATGTAAAAATAGTGAAAGATTCGAATGTGTCGAGCGGATCTTTTTGTAGTTTCACTATTTTATAGCCTAGTACTCGAGAAAATGTACCCGATTTTACTTGGCGGCTGAAAACGGGTTCTTTTTCTTGTACCCACATTTTGGCAGTGAAACTCTATTTGCCCTCTTTTAGGGTTTGCCAGGTGTTTTGTATTAGGAGTGTGCGTATAAAATGGCCAAAAAGGAATGTTCAAAAACTTTTTCAAGGATAATACTCTGTCTAATAGAGTTTTATCACTACAGCCATGATTTGCTAAAAATAAGAAAGCCTTTCTTACTCACTCCCTAAATTGTCATAAAGTAACTTTTCTTACTCCAGACAGTCTGCTTTTGCCAGCCATATTTTTGCACCATTTTCCTTTGTTTACAACATTGCATTGGACATTTTTACACAGAACGCCGAGTGAGAGTAGTGTAGTGTGTAGAAGAGATCTTCCCAAGAGACCTTAAGAGACAAAAACTTATTCAATAGTGGCGCCCTCACATTAAGGCCTCTGAATGACATTCCAAGCTCCTCTCTATCCAGCATGTATTGACCAATTTTGGAGGCTTGTTTAACTTTGGGCCTCCTTCTAAACACAACTTTTTGGGGAGATCCTTTAAGCAACAGCTATCTCCACTGCACTGGCTCCTACCTACCAAGAACATTGAAAAAAGGGAATCTGAAGAAGCCTCTCTTTGTATTTTTCTTTCTTTTGCAAACACAAGGAACGAACCCTTCGTTTCTATCCATGTATTTCCTGAAACTTAACCTTCTTCCGACTCTTCAATTTCCCATTGACAATGAAGTGATCGGTTGAGACTGCGAGAGAAGTTTTTGACGTTCTCTTTCTCATTTTCAGTCTTGCACAATGTCAATTTAATGTCAATATGCCTTTGAAAGCTCCTCTGCAAGCCGGCACAATATTTGCACAGTGAAAGATCCCATTCGTTTACATTGGAATTGTCTTGCTTGGCATTGTCACTTTTTTGAAAAGAGTGTTTTTGCGAGCAGACATTTTTTGCCACCGAAAATATAATAATAACATCAGCAGACGACAATTCTTTTTGGCAAGGTCAAAATTATAGATATTGGATGCAGCAAGAAAAGAAACGGATTTTTTACACCAGCCAAATATAGAGTGACAAAATAATCAAGTGCATTCGAAAATGTGAACAAAAAGTGAATGCTATCAAACCCTTACAATGTCTTTAACGCAGTGTTAAGATCGTGACAAAGTATCATTAATAAGCGGAAACAAATCGGTAGCTTCTCTTGCGACACCTTTAATGATGATTTTATTGCCACTTGTCGAGACGACGACGATAACGTGATACAAATAGAGACCGAGAGTGTTAAACAGACATAAAATGACTCCTCTTGGGAGGCCGGTTGTGCCGGGGCTGCTGCTGCTACTAACGTTAGTGGTGGGGTCTGTGCAGGGCGCGGCTGAGCCGGACCCGCGGGGCTTTACAGAGGACCCGCTCGACACAGAGGAGAAGTTTAGAGAGAAAGGTAAGACATATATTACTCATTTTGACTGCAGACATTGAAGCCGTAGAAATCGCAGAGTGGTAATTAGGCTCGGAATTGAAATTTGATACAGTCTTAGGATTAGCTGAATACTATAACGGTATTGATGGAAGAAGTCTGGTTACCAGGGCAATATTAGTAACCTTATTGCGGCATTCTGTCATTAGAGAACCCCTTGAAAATACATTCATTTTCCACAGGTCAATAAGGAAAATACAGGCCCTTGATGATAAAACGTACAGCAAAAGCGAATAAATAATAGACCATTAGATGACCAGACATTCTCTCTCGTATTGTCCAGAAATCCCCCTGGAATTATCCGCCATTAGCATATTCTTTGGAGTTGCATTATGCAAATGAAAACACAGCCAAGTCTCGCTCTAACTTTGGACGGCTGTCGTAAATTCGTCTCTAATTTCCCGGTGCAAACGATGGTATTTAAGGCTGTGAAAATGAATGCAGAAGCCATATAACAATGTGTGTCTGTAAGATTTAATGCCAGAATGAATGCAGTGTTCAGTTGCAATTTGAAAGGATAGAAAACGTCATCTCGTTAAATGTGTTTGGTAGCACCTGTGAAAAGTAAATCACTCTTTATGTCCCTGTCTTGAAAAGTCACCAGATTTTGTGTTTAAATTTGATTGTGAGACCTTTGAACGGATGTATTTTAGGATATTAGGATTTTTTGCTTAGTAAAAGACAAAAAACGAAATAATAAATTGAAAGAGTAGGAGTACAGGGCAATTAATATTTTGAATTTACAGACGATTATTTGCAATGATTTTAATCATGAAAACACTATTTTTGCTTTAGTTATTCACGGCAATACATTTTAACACTAAAAGTGGCCGCAACAATTTTCCATTTACCAAAATGCGACCTTCCCATAAAAATGCATGCATTATACATTCAGCAAAAGAACGGCCTTATTTTAAGGCATTTCCTCCTTTTTTCTGCCATTTGATTTATTCATATTAGATTTGCGCCTTTAACCATGGAATACGAACTTCTTCTAACCTTACACAGTTGAACATAATCTTGAACTCCAGACACATTCAGGCTCCAGTTTCAGCGTTTTTGAAGCCTGTTGAAGCCCCTTTTTATACACATATTTTAACCTCTCAAGGGAGTTAAAACGAAGTAGAAGGAGAAAAATGTGCTGCAGTTTTACATGTTCTTTCTTGGCTCAATTGGCGTTTATACTGCCAGTTTCAACCTTAACAAGCATTGTAACAGTTTTAAATAATTATACAGCCATGAAATATGCAACAAATGAACTTCATTAACGCCTTCAAATGTCAGCCTACTGCTAACATCTGCAACGCTATAATTGGCTCTTTACATTCCTCCATGAAGTTCCTTCTTTCCTTTTTATAAGGAGACACTTGCTTCTTCAAATTAGTATTCCGTCTGCTGCTGTCAAGACCTTTTGCAGACAATGTTCCATTTCTGACCTTCACAATTTCAAGCTCTCTTCAATCATAAAGTGTTGAAGTCAAATAAAACTTGCAAGACTGAAGAGGATTTTATTTCTTCAGGTTGTTGAATGTGTACCCTATGCTTATTGTACCGTTGAGCCGGGTCTTATGTTGGGGGATTTGTCATAATTTACTGCAGACTGTGGTTTCTACTGTTATATGAAAAGTACACTGCGCTGCATGTTTTCGGTGAAGGCGGCTTATTCATCATCAGTCTTGAGGAAAATGGCATAAAAGTTGCAAAATGTCTTTTTGGTGGAATAAGAACAAGAGTAACACTGTGGGTGAGACATTTTAGCTTTATGATACCTAAATAAAAGGACTTCAACACTTAAAAATGCCAACTTATTAAATAAAATGTTAATTTCGTACCTTAGGCATTGTCCACACGGGAATGAAAATTAAGAATGAAAAAAAGAATAATTCTGGAATAATTCCTCTCCCTGCTTACTAAGTGTAAGAATTATATTATCCTCCCCAGGAATTTAATTCTTCCCAAGAATTTAATTCCTCCCTTTTGCCGGCCAGCCACCAGCTAGCCAGGCAGAGAAGCCCTGCCAGTAAGAGGATTTTTTCCCCTCTGACAAAGAATAATTCTAGAATATTTTCATTCCTCATTTTCATTTCCGTGTGGACGATGCCTTAATACTCGTAGTTATAATTCTATTATTAATAGAATCTTCCACTTTATGCTGACTGTCAAATTTATATGACGTCATAATCCAGAATGTTCTTAAATTCAGACGTATCTTTTTAATTGAATCAGTCAACTCTTGATAATGCCATTTGAGCCTCTTAAAAAGTTACTTTCATAACAGTTTTAAAATTAAAACAGCCTCGCTTTCGTGAGAAGAGAAGACGACGACGACAACGTAGAGAAAGCTCGTTAGCAGTTCTACAATACTCGGAGGTCCAAAGGATCTCGGAGTAACGTTTTGAACTCACCCGACCTTCGGAAGGCCTCCGCTCTATTAAATGTCTGATCCAATTATTTCCACCCAGATTGGCTTCTTGAGTAGGGTGGACAGGGGATGTAAAGTTACTTTGTTTAGTGATAGAGTTAAAGGAACAATAGTTACAATAATGGAATATGTATTACATTTTGCATATATTTAACTGCAATTTTTTGCCATGTAACTATTACTTTCGAAAAGGCACGATCTTGCAAGATATAAAATCAGTCTTAGTTAGTTTTCTTCTTCTTCTTCTTTCTCGTCTCGAGAGGGATTTTTTAAATGGGAAAAAGATAAGGGGGCCTTAATTCCACCCGACTTTTGTCTTCTCCTGCTGCTTCCTTACGTTCGCCTACTCTACTATTAATGAACTTATCACGACGTTTTCTTGGACCAAGACACGGCCTATTTATATCCTTAAATTAGTACTTGCGCTACACTTAATGTGGGATATTATATAACTGATATTATACCTAGCATGCAGCTGTGGCTAACCAGCTACTGTCAGAAACAAAAAAGTGTTTTTTGCTCGTGGCTTTTATGCCATGTAATAATCGCGCCGGCAATTTTTTGCTCCCTGCGGGAAACGAGGTAAAAAGTGTGGGGTACACTTTTTGTTTTTCGAGTCCGCTTGGGTGGTTATGAAAGTGTAAAAAGTGGCGGAGTTTGTACTTCATTAGTTCTCTGAGTGTTTCCCCTCCTGGGTAATGGTAATTATGCCTGTTAATGGCTTATGAGTCTAGTTTGTGGGTGAAGACTGGAACTAATTCGAAATGGCAATTTTATGGCACTTTTGTGGCCAATTGTCTTCTTTTTACCATGGGTGACATAAAATTGGAGTGACAATTAAAACTGTAAACACATGTCTAATGCACAATAACCCAAAACAAAACACTTTTATGGCAGGTCTCTCTTCAATGCAATGCAACAAACAACAGTTTCCTCCACACCCAGACAAGTGCTAATGCCATATTTGCACACTATTTTATATTTGTCTGACTCAGAAAAGTGGCGGCTATACAATAATACAGTGTATGATTATCCCCTTTTCCTGTATTATTGCCGCATCAGCAAAACGTGCAATCGACTCCTGACGACAATAAAATACGTGAGAAGGGCGCTGTTAATATTTTGAAACCTTGTTGAATGACCAAATGTACTCTATAATGAATTAAAGTTTCCTGATCAGAGTCATTGTTTCCCCCCTTTATATTTTTCCTCTTCCTTCCATCATCAAGTATTGAAAACCAATATACGGAGGTGAAGTGCTTTAGAGACGTCCCAGGGGAAACAGTTCAACGATGTATAAACAATTTTAACCGATGTCACTGCTTTGGACTGTTGCTGAATGACGGTTTGTCACGAGGAGCGGGTTAAAGGCCGTGTAAAAATGGAGGAAGAAAATACAAAATACACGACTGAGGTTTTGAAATCGGACGTCCATTGGTTGAAATCGATACAGAGTGCGTGGGAGACAGGCAAAGTAGAAAAGTTGAAATTGTAGTAAGTAAAGTAAAGTGTGGGTGTAATGGAACATCAGTAGTACATGTATTACAATAAAATATAGCAATAGACCGTAAATATTGTACATTCATGGAGTGTAAATTGTTACTTTGAAACAGCCTTTGTAAAGATTATAATACAAAATACATGTGTATTGTAATACTGTTATGTTGTATTGGCATACATTTCCCAGATTGTTACGTTTGATGTAACCTCCCTTTTAAGCTCTTCACTTGCATTCAAACGTACAAATAGGCGTCAAATCTGAACTTGCTGCAACCCTATCACAAAAGAGAGGCCTTCGGACAAAAGGTGACCCACATAACACATAAAATACCCCCAACGTCTGTAGTATACGAGAGCAAAAACTTTTTATAGAGTGGGGTCTCATAAAGTGGATAGTATTATTGCACAACGGGTCTAACGCGGAGGAAAATATAGATTTCAGATACTGCATTTAAGCAAAAAAGAGGTTTTTAAAAGTCCCTTTCTAAGCACGTTCATGCATGCACTTAACACAAGGACTCGGTCAACTCTTTGAAATCTTATCCGTGACAAACTTTCTGAGCAAAAAGTGCACCTTGAAAAAGTTTCCCTTGCTGCTGGCAATTACTGCATGTGACACCAAATAGAATAAGACTCGACCTTGCAAAGCTCGTCTTGTTATTGCTCTCGACTGTTATGAGGATATTAGTATTATTTTTGCACTGGTGCATGGAATTCACTCAGGGAATGTGATACTCTGCCATGGTTATTGCACATCTCTGCTCAGCGTTTGCACTTTCAACCAGCTCTGGAAGTTTCCAACTGTGCAGTTTTCCTCCACTTTGATTATTATGAGCGGGGGAATTTTTGCACAGACTGCAATAATCATAATGAGGCCTGAAAACACTCTACAGACAACAGTCATTAGATGCAAATGTTGTTGGTCTGTCCTTGGGGGTAAACTAGGCCCTGTACATATTAATGCATATTACATCGCTTTCGTCGCCTCTGGGAGGAGGTCTGAGAATCGTGTCAAAAGAGTCTTTATTATTTTTCTTTCTCTCACTCCGGGGGCTCTTTTCGAATATGAGGATAAGCAGCAGCAGCAGCAAATGCACTCAAGAAAATTAAATTAGCTTCTTTTCTTCGCTCTCTTCTTTTTCGTCCATATTAACTTAATTCTCTCCCTTCCCTTAAATTTTCACGCTTAAAATATGCACAAATACTACTACTAGAGTACAGTACAAGTGTCACTTACTACCAGCAGTAGCAAAAAGGCCACATCTTTGCAAAAATGTGTGGCACAAAAAAGGAGCGAAGAATTCACTTCCTGTTTCAGGCTTTATATTTGCCACCGTACAACGATTATGTTTTAATACATAGCTAGAGGGTAATAGCGGGTTCATTTTTAGTACACACAGCATTTTTAGCATAATTTGCCCCTTGAAAGCATTCCTCAGACCGCAGCAGGAAGAAAAAGTTTTGCTGCCGCTTCCCTCGGGTACATTCTTCTCCTCCTCCTTTTACACAGCTGACCTTGTCCACCGATCTACAAAACGGGATCTCTGTTTTATATGTCATTGGTTGGGGCACATAAAGTATATGTTTTCCTTCCTCCGTCGGTCGCCTGAAATTAATCTACTCCTTCCTTTTGTGTTTGTGGTCCGCAAACAGCGCAAAGGCAGCTTTCATATGTCAAACAGCACTTAGCAAGGATATCAATTGTGAAATATAATAATGTATTGAAAGGTGACAGTCAGTCGGGACAGGATATTATTAAAGGTTTCAGGGTTCAGAATATAATTGCTAAAGATCTAGCCAGATACTGTAGATTGTAATACACGCAGTATATATAGTCATTTAAAGCATACTGCACTATGTAATAAGTAAAATCTTTAATAAAGGTTAGTTTATGCAAATGATATAATCACTAACAAACCTAATGAGTCTATACAATACAATATCGCAGAGTGCTTAAAGTTAATAGTATTATGCGTATAAATAACCGTATATAAAGAGTAAATAAAATAACAACTCCCTCAAAAGTCTTAAAATAGCGGTCGGTCACGCTATCATAATCTCCAAAATGGAACAGATTTATTTTCTTCGCAACTTTTTAACTGCCTCGGAAATTGCTTTCTGAACAACCTTCAACGTAAACTTTATGCTTTAGTCCCTCTTTTAAGCATGAATAATGCGGATTTAAACCGCTAATTACGCTGGAAAACCGTCCGTTTATTCCTTCCGCCAATTCTTTCGCTCTCTATTAAATGGCCTCATTTATTACACCGGCTAGGAGGAAAGTCATTGGGGTTAAACGCAGGAAAGAGTTGCAACGATGAACAAACATGAAGTTCACTGCAAAACATTTGAACGGAAAAAGCAATTCATTGGAGGCTTTGTTGTCAGTTTGAACGTGCAGAAATTCCAATATTAGAGTCGGAGTTTTACGAGCTCCTTTCACTTCAACGAGTAGTGAAGATAAATTCAACTCTTGCTCCCTCCGCTGTGGGGCGCTCGTAATGACTTTAGAAGGTAGAAGAGAAAAGATCCTTCTTCTCTTTTCCAATGGCTTAATAAATTTGAGGAATAAGTCTTTTGTGTGTAAGGCTGTCCAAAGACTCTCTCAAAAATGCTCAGTGAAAAATTAGATTCTTTCCTTGGGAACTTTTTTCAAGGGGTCATAAATCTCTTTGGTTGCAGTTTCTTCTTCTTAGGGCACCTTTTTCAACAAGGACCATTTAATTTCTTTATTTTCACCATAATTAGAACGGGTGTATTTTTATTCATGCAGCTGCCACACTTACCAAAATTAGGCTTCATTATACACCACCTTTCTTTACCTCTGCAACGTTTTTTGGTCTCGATCAAGGCCAAGAAAAGAAAGAAAGGGGTTAGGTGAGCTATTACAGTCTCCAGTGCAGCCAAATTGTGTGTATATAATAGGCCTTGCTTGTGTTATATTTCTAGACCAAGATGCAATTATAATCTAAACGTGAATATTGCATGCGCGCCCGTTTAAGACCACGAAAATGAGAACGTAATTATAATTCTGCACTCCCCAAAATGGTGATCCTCCCTTTTAAGGCACACAAATGCAACCTTGTACCGGTCTATTAAGCGCGTAAATTACACCAGAGTGACTACAAACAAACCCAAAATGAGGGGCTTAATCCCGATATGTAGTCTCCCTAAACAAGGTAATTTACTGTTGACGGCTTGGAAGGCCAATTTCACGGTCTGGTGTTGCTACAATAATATACAACAAAGGCTATGTGTGTACACGAAGGAAGGCCTCTATAAGGGGCAGCTCAAAGCCACCGTGTAAACGGGATTTACAAGTGTATATCAACAAAGGCATTTTTCACACTGCGTCATATTAGATTAGGTTGGAAGTTTGTGACTCCCAGAGGTTTCTAGGGAAGCTTAATCAGCACTTATATGTACGCAAATGTTGTCGGTGTTAAACATGAGAAAGTTTAATCAGTTTTAAAGCCCTCAAAGAACGGAAATCCCTCACAGAGTGCAAATCCTCCAAAGGAAGGCTTTGTCTTCAAAGGTACCTACAACACATCAGAGTAATGTACAGGAAATAGCACAAGTCATGGTCGCACAAGAAGATTAACTGTCCTTTCTTCAGAGAGATATGATGAAGTGGCGAGTCCAATTTGGGGCAATGTGTTCTGAGATCAACTGCCTTGTACACTTGGCGCAAAAACTAGCTTCATTTGTGAAGTAACAACCTTTGGGATAGCGTTTAAGTATGACAAGAGACCCTTTCCTAGAACGTAGTACACTTTTACCATGTAGTATTCTATGTCGGAAAGCATATTCTTATATAAAATACATTTTGAACGATGTTTCTATTGTAAGCAGTGCAAAAAAGAAAGACCATCCATCAATATTTTGCCAACAGTCAGACGTAATGATCACCAAAAATAATGTCTCTTGGATGTTCCGATCGCGTGCGTTGATTGGTCACAATATTTGCAAAAAACGAGGTAAAAACATCAGCTATTCATTCATCCAACTGTCAATGTTATTGTCGTGAAAATGACTGTTTCTTGGAAAAAAGACGATCTTCTTAAAAAATAATTTTGCAGTCTCAATAAACAACCGTTTTCCTTGCTGTCAAAAACAGAAGCGCATCCCGAACGGTCATCTAATAATATAACTCAAAAAATCTGGCTGCCGCATTGAAGATATATTTTCTGCCAAAGTATCGCAAGTTCTCAACATTAATGACATGTCCGTAGGATGATAAGGCAAAATACACAATGTCCTAGCTCTCTCCATTGGGCATTATTAGCCTTATATTTTACCATTTGGCTCTTAGACATTGCCGCAGTTTCCTTCATCCGCTGTCCAAATGATGGGACAAACAACCATTAATTGCAACGAGTGTTACGCAGCCATTGGACGGTAGAAAAAGTCGAAGAATGACCGGAGGAAATTAATACTATTAGCACAGAGCAAACCCGTTTAATAACTGGAGCGTACAACGTTTGACTTTGTGTTCGAGAGTTATGACCCCACTTCGGCAGTAGTGTTTGAGTGGAGATATATAAGAGCCTTTCAAGATAGGGAGTGTTAATGACATACGCTTTGTAATAGAATAGCTGACTCCTATTAGGCTGCATCTCTGCTATTAAACACTCTCTAGCCTCTTAATTGGCAGAGTGTGCCAAAAATATATAAACAGTGAAAGGCGAGTGTTCCGCTCTCCAGTTTCTTTTATTAATATTATTATGATACTCTTAAACAGCCATTATTCTTTTAGGTTTCCGCAGAAGAATTATTATTCCTTTGTTCCACTCGCTAGAAAAAGGGAATATTCTTTATTAACCTGGGTGAAATTTAATTTCCCTGGAAAAAATTACGAGCGCTGCAGATTCAGTTGATGATGATTAAAAAGGTTGATTAAAAGAAGGTCGGAGAGAAGGTCAATTGTGACACTGGATTAGGACCTTCTTTGAAAGGGATGCCAGTTTGCTATGAAGTTGTACTGAATATATTTTCAAATTAGAAAGCAAATACTGGAATAGACAAAGTGCTTTCAAATACGATCCAATGTTTAAAACATTTGGCATCCCTTCGGCACAAAATGTAACTCCGGTGACCAAGTCTGTAAGTCATACTTCCTTCTCCTACCTTGCAAAAACCGGAAATACGCCTTTCTTTCTTGACGGTCGAAAGCCCCTTTTGTATATCTAACGAACATTCCTCGCTGGATATACGCAGTCGTTACAACTATGGTCACAAAAGTTGTTGCCATTTTGCGAGAGAGAGAAAAGTTATCGAAGGCAAGCTTTTTATTATAGTGGCCAAAAAACGTCGCTTTTTGTGACAGAAAATAAGGCAACGTACCGGAAATTGGACACTTTCACCGAGCAAATATTCATTTTCGTGACACTTTTACGGCCTTAAAGACTAACTGTAGTGCTTAAATTCACGCTGAAGCATGGCCACAGTGTGCGGCTATGGAGGTGTCATGATGCGTCGTCTCATATTCTCCCCCGCAGGCGTGCAAAAGAAGGAAAACTCTGTCTCCTGGAGGCATTTAGAGGAAAATGTCAGTCTCCAGTTCAATCCAAGGCGAAAGAAGGGCTATTTATGTGGGACTAATCTCCGTCGGACATTCAAAAAGTCTCTCAGTTTCTTTCTCTGCAGTGGCGAAAACATTTGCGACTCTACAGGGTGTCTCATAATTCGTGTAACACTTTTGAACATCAATTACTCACCCATACTGAAAGTTATCACTTTCCCTTTGAAGTTAAAAAGTGCAAATCAGAGTGGGAAATTTTATATGAACCATTATTTTGGGTCACTGTGTTTAATATAATCTGATACCACTGTGCTGAAATTGAGTCTAAAATCATGGCTTTTTAGTACAGATATTGGTATAAAATCAGTCTTTTGCTTGTAGTAATGATCCACAGCTCAAATTTATAAGATTGTTACATGCCATAAAATAAAATTGGGTTCCTTGAACATATTAGCAGCATGGTGTACACAAATTCTGGCTGTTTTAGCTATCTGTTAGTTGAGGTTTGCCATTGTGAACCTCAAAATGGGCCAAAAACTTGGTTCAGTCCTCAAAATAACGAAAAATTAAGGTCATATTGATTAAATAAGTACAAAAACATTTTCATTTCCTATTTATTTGGTCCTTTACAGCTATGTTTTCAAACCTATATCATTTTTATTTGGATTTTAGAGTCTTACAATTCATGTTTTAAAATTTAGATACTATTTAAATTTGGCCAAGCTGGCCCAAAAGTAGGATCAGGCCAAAAATGGTACCTTGCTTTAGATCCTGTGTAATAAAAAATGAGAGTTGAAATTCTATTTATTAAAGGTACTATATAAAATTTCCCACTATTTTCTTCACTTTTTTACTTCATAAGCATTGTTGTAATCCTAAGGGCTTAGAAGATATA
>LR140721.1:0-15303 GCA_900659605.1 Tisbe holothuriae | reverse complement strand
AAGGTTTGATTCTACGACCCCCTCAAAGTTCATAAAATATAAATGAAACATAATGCCATACCGAATGTATGCGTCATGATAAAACATTTAGTCATCAAGATTTGAGAAAATATCGCTGTTTTCAAGAAGTACTTCTGCTTGTTTCATTACATTGTACAATAATTGTATTAACTATATATATATTCTAGTGTACTCCATATTTTTAGTATTAACTAGTAAGGACGCACTCAATGAATATCTACTTTCCTTGGACGCACTGAAGTATGTACAAGAGCTGTAGAGCTGTTATATAAGCAAGGAACTAATTATTTCTGCTAAAACCGTGGCTAAAACGAAGAATAGGAGCGCATCCTCGTAGCGGAATGGCTATTATCATGCAAATGAGCCGGGGTTCGAATCCCGGGGCTTGGGATTTTTCAATCGTTCTCCAAAAAGCTGCCACGCTAAGTCACATATGAGCTACTGGCAATCCCAGCAGAAGCTCCTCCTGGACTTTCCCTTGAGGGGCGTGCTATTGCAATGAACCTGAAAAAGTAGTGCCCTAAAATATATAAAAGGGATGCATAGTAAATATTTATATAAAAAAGAAGAATAGGTTTTATTTGCTACTCTTGGAATTTAACAAAATGGGCGACTAAATGAACTTTCGAAGTATTATGCGACAGAATATGACTTCTGCCTTTATGGGGCATAACAGAATACTAGTAATACAATAAACCATACATGAACAAGGCCCCCCAAGAAAATCGGACTCAGGTACAACTAGGCAATTTAAACTTTGTGGACATTAAAAGGCCGAACGATAACTACTGGACGAATCCGAATTTATGGCCAATTAGGGCCAAGACTTAAAAATAATAGCGATGCTGCATTTAGTTCTGAAAAAAGTAGTATTTATCCCAAATAAGGCCTGACACGACATTTCCCGTAATGGTGTGTTTCATTCTTTATTATGTTTAATGTGCGCAATAATTATATTTAAAGTAAAGAATGTACTTGGGACTATTTTAAGTAGCTTTCAGATAATAATAATAATAATAATAATAATAATAATATTTCACGTCGTCGTCGTTTTTTCTTGTTTTGGGTGAAGAGATGAGAATGAAAATGGGCTTCGCTCCCTAAGTGTTGTGGTTACAGTTAAACTATAATAATATATCATTATAATAATGTGTGTATCATATTATAATATATAGATGTATCTTTTTTCTTCTTCTTGATAGTAGGCACGGTTATTATACAGGAAGAGAAGAAACTTAACTTAGTTTGGTGTCCTTTCCCTTGTCGTTTTAGAAGCATCGTTAAAGGAAACTGGCATTTGTCATTTCTCTCTCTCGAAACACACTTTTCTATTCGATCATCGTGCTGTGCGGCTCATCCTGTATTATTATTATTTACTGTGGTGCACATTTAGATTATGGTGGTGGTGGTCTATTATAAAAGTGGGCGTGGCTTCGTAGTTGAGGGGCGTGGCAATATCCTATGTATAATAATATAACCGGGGAGAAAGAGGAGAGTTTAAAATGGTGTGGGCCACAAGACTAAAAGTAGCCAAAATGCTCTTCTTCTTCACTAAGTTCCATCACATTTTGTCGTAAGGGTTTGTTAGTTAAATAGACTTTCATCATATTCCTTGAATAAATATAGTAATGAATAAATAACAAAGTCGGGTGATTCCTTTTTCATATATAACTTTGTCAATGAAATGCGATTTTCAAATGGTATTTCTCCTGTTTGCAATTAATTCACTCGGACATTAAAAACCGCAAAGCATGAATCAAATGTGTTTTAGACTTCTTTTGAGGAAATCGGTTGGAATAATTTGGAAAGAAATCAATCGTTGAGATTATTGCTGAATGAAATGCAGAAGAGTGTTTTTGCTGCGGCTACTGTATTTTATATCTTGTACATAATTATGGACAAAATGACTATTGTTCGCTATTTTAGTAGTAGTATTTGTTGTATTTTTGTTCTAAAATGTATATGGCAAAGTTGCTCATGCAATTCTAACCCCACTTGATTTTTTTTCAAATTAAATTACAAGAATATTCAAGGGAGCAGTTTGTGGAGTTTTAATATTTTCTTTCTCTTAAAATGCGATTAATCTTTTTTAAAGGGGCAAATACAATGTTATCCATTTTCTGTCTTTATAATAATTAATGGGGCACAAAGTGACGGCAACTCGAGAAAAAGGATCTGAATAATATCTCAATCGACTCGTGATCCCTTTCAATTGTTCAAGCACTTTTTTCTTCTCACTTTCTGCACCGCTCAAGAATCGGGAGAATCCGTCATAGAAACGCTTCCCCCAAGAAATTATTACAATGATGTTTTAATATTATAAGTCCGAAACAAGTACTTTATCTTTCGAGCCATTCACTACGTTTTGGTGCGTTTTCTTCTTCCTTTCTCTCCTCTTTAAAAGTGCAATTTATGCGTAGTGCTGATTCTAGTTCTTTCTTCTCTTGTATCGTCCAAATTTTTGATGGCCTTCTAATCATGTATTAAGAGTAGCAGCAGCAAGAATTTACACTACATTAGCAGCGGCGGCGGCGTTGATGTAAAACGGGCATGAGGATGTCGTTTCTCTTCTTCGCAGAGTTAGTTGTCGTTGTTGTTGTTTTCTACTTCCGGGTGGTTGGGGCTGATGAAAGCATGGTACGGACGTTGAAACTGATCACCGTTTGCCGTTTACCTGAAAAAAACAAGGTGCCATCATGAGCATTAGAGTCTACATATCTAATGGACTTTAACGCGAGAACTAAATGAATAAGTGAAACGAAAAACAAACCTTCTTCTTACTTCAGCCTCCTCTACCCGTTGCTGCTGCTGCGAGGATCCCGAACCGGCGGCCGCCGTGGGCGAGGCCGCGGGCTTCTTGCTGTCGCCGCCGGACGACGAAGCCGCCGCCGCGGCCTTGTTGCTGCTGCTGTTTAAGACCATCAACTGCATCTGGCGACTCACTGCGATGGCATTGAAGGCTTGCTGGAAAACGGGAAAGGGAAAGGACGATTAGTTGGTGAAGCTTGACCGGGGAGGACATTGAATCACTGTGAGTTTGCAGAGTGGTCCATTAAGTTATTTCGAGATTCGAATGCATTCTACCAACTGAAAAAGGGTCAATTGATCGCATAAGACGGGATCCGATGACAATCGGATCCCCTGCTGGTGGTTCACGAGGCGAGCGAGCGAGCAAGAGAAGCAGTCGGCATGACACAAGGAGTGGGAGAGAAGAAAAGGGAAATAATGTCAGTCGTCGACCTTACTCCTTGACATAAAATTATTCCGATCGTGTTCTATTTTTTAGAAGAAGAAGAAAGGGGGACGGAGGGGGTCTAAGAGGGACTATTGGAGAGAGCTAGGGGAAAGGGGCAAGAAATGGAAAAAATGGATTTTGCCGAAAAACGGGCTTGCTGCTGCTATATACATGGTGTTCCCTTCTTTCGAGGTATAGGCCGTATAGCAATCCGAAGAAATAGAGGTGGTGGACAAAACATATATTTTAAAGGCCTTTGCTTGCTCCTGTCATTTCAAGATCCAATAGTCCAATAATACTTTTTTCTCTTTTCCCCTCAATGGATCAGCCATTTTCAAACAAGTCTATGATTGCTGTTATGCGTTAAAACATTTATGACACAGTTCTCCTTCACTGTATCTGTCATGATCTCTCTAAAGTGCTCTCTGTGCATAATGCATGTCCTAAACATGAATGTAGACACATATAAATAATAACACCTACACAATATTGTTACACTTACTAAAATACATAAAAAAGAAGCTGTTAAGCCTTATTATTATATCTTCCTCCTAAGTGCCAAACTATGTCTATAATTGTGTTATCTCAAAACTGCTCAGCCTCTTTCATCACTCAATAGACCGTTCTAATCCAATTAGAAGCTCCTGCTTCCCTTACTTCTTACAGCATGTATGCTACTTAGTCACGTACGCTCGTACATGGCCCAATGCTATAGGTATTGGGAGTTCCGTTACTTATGACACAAGATAACCACACGCATTACCGGCATTAGCTCTTTAGCGGCCCTTGCATTAGTTTGTAATTATTTTAAAAGAATTTATACTTAAAACATCGGACACGTCCTTGTTAGGCACTTGCACCTCTGTACCGTATAATACAATATGAAGGGCTGTTGTAGTCTATAATTTGAGGGGGACTAATAAAGTATGTTAGTCGATCAGTGTCATATGTCATGGGTTTATGACCATGCTATTTATGCAAAATAAAGGAGAAAACTTTCATACGTACTGGGAGGTACAGTAAATTTATTTTGTAGCATTGGCAAAGGGTCTACTTGTTAAGGGAAAGTTTCACATGGAGTAGACATTAAATTATCATCCGTCAATTAAAACGCACATACTTATGTGTGTTGTAACTTGTAAGTAATCCCTTTCAAAGAATGTCTTGTTATTAAAATATTCTTAATATTATTCTTGCGATAGAAGGGTGAACACAATCGAGAAATGGCATCTCTGGTACAATCCTGCGTCGATCTACACATTCAGGTGAGAGAGAAGGGTGAGAAGTAGTAAACAGGCTGAAGGAGACAAACAAACACGAGATGCAATGTTGAGGTGAAGAAGAAGAAGAACAAGAGACAGCATCAGCGCGGTCTTCATCATCATCATGAGCATCCTTCTGCTGCGGTGTCGTGTCAAACCTGGGGTCAATGAAGGCCGCAGCAGGCGCGGCGACCACCGCGGGCGGAGGCTGGGGCTCCACGGAGGGCATCATTCGACTGTGGCCAGAGGTCAGCCCGGCAGGCGGCGGCATGGCAGCGACCGGTGGCTGCGGCTGAGTCGGCTGAGTCGTCGTCGTCGTCGTCTTCTGCCTCTGCTGATTGTTTGCCGCTGCAGCCTGGTTGGCAATGAGCGCCATGCGCTGCATCTTGTGGACCACGACTATGGCATGCATTAGTTGCTGCAGAAGGAGGAGGAGGAGGAGGAACAAGTTGTTTTGATGGCGAAAGAGAAGGAGGAGGAGGAGGAAATTGGGGGAGAGTCATAAATATGTTAGGCTTCCGATGAGGATGACGATACATTATTCAGTTCGTAGCTGCTGCTGCTGCTTTGGCTAATACGCTACAGCGGATTTACTTTTTTTACACAAAGATGACTACTTGCAATTGCCCACGGGTAGGCAGTAGTATATTATTATCACATAGATCTGCCCGACTATATCACATTATTAGTACATTAATGTGGTTTATATACATATGCCGTAGGGTCTTGGGTTTTCACTGATTAAGTTTTACACCGTACAGTATATACGAAGTCTGTTAGTAGTTTCCTAAAAAGGCTACGGTTAATTGGGAAATGCTGCTACGGCTATAATAAAGATGTATTAAAGGAATATAGCCTCTAGTTGGATTTAGAATACGCCGTATCGTACGATTGTAAACCAAGGATGTCTCTTTAACCTTGATATGAAAAAAATATGATAATAATCTTAGGTTAGTGCAAAATGATCATCTTAAGTGCAGAATGTAGGACACAAAGAGTCATGGAAAAAGTTACTTTTATAAACAAAATTTAGGGGACTAAAGCATACTTCAAAAGAGAAGAACATTGTTACGTAGTTAAATGCGTTGAAAGTGGAACAACATCGGAGACCGAAAACATTTAGCCTGTTTAAACATCTTACCTTCCAGCGCGACTTGGCAAAGTTCTTCTTGAGCTGTTCTGACACCGACGCGTGGATGTTGCGATCGCCCTTAGCACCAGTAATCCTGAATAAAGGCCACGAAATTAGTATAAAACACTTAAAATACTTGTTATATTTCTAGTTCTCCTTACCATGCGTGTTTAAGAGCCTCTTCACAGCTGAGTCTCTTCTCCACGTCGACGCACATCAGCTGACGAATGAACTCCTTCGCCTCGGTGCTGATCTCGTCCCAGTACGGGGAGTCAAACTCAAACTCGCCTGGAAGTGAAACAACGATTAGCGGAGTTCGGGGTTAATGGTTTCTTTCTTTCTTTCTCACCCTTGAGGATCTGCGCGAATAGGTTGGCGTCGTTCTCGTCATAGAATGGCGGGTATCCGCAGAGCAGGATGTACGAGATGACGCCGATGCTCCAAACGTCCACGCTCTTGCCGTACGGCTTCTGCGCCAGCACCTCGGGCGCCACGTAGCCGGGCGTGCCGCACGCCGTGGCCATGATGCCGGAGTCCTCCATCTTGGAGAGGCCAAAGTCGCTGATCATGATCTTGGAGTCCTCGTCGGGCGACTGGTAGAGGAGGTTCTCTGGCTTGAGGTCGCGGTGCACAACGCCCTCGCGGTGCATGTACGCCACGGCGTCAAGGACCTGTCGGATGAGGTCGGCCGCGTCCTTCTCCGTGTACGAGCCCTTCTCCACGATGCGGTCGAACAGCTCGCCGCCGGTCACCCTTTCGAGAGGGAAGAGAGAAAAAGGAGGAGACGATTAACCCATTCAATAATTAGCTTAATAATGCATGGCATGAAATGATGATGACGAAGACACAGTGCTGGCTTTAGGAGTTGCTTGATGCATTTGTGATTCACTCGTAAAATATTCATAGCATAGATTAGCTCTTGTGTAATCGGAACTGTGAGGCCGTTTCATTTTATATGGCCTCCTCCTCCTCTCCGTCGTCGTTCTGTTTGGCAAGCAGTTCTTGTTGAAGAATTTTAATGACGCCTCCTCCTAAAGCCTCGCACAGCATGATCGTAAATGTTAATTATGTGAAATCATAAAAACCGAACCGTATGACAACATAACCAGAATATAATCATCACGAGTGGCGATATTAGTAGTGCTACATAACTTAGATTAGGGAATGTAAGGAATGTATGATAACGAAGTAGGGTGTTAGTGGTGCAGTAGTGTTAGGAATATTGTTATGAATGAGCAGGCAAACGCGAAATGACTTCTTTCCCCCACGGCCCTAAAGTCCCTTTCTAGATTGGAATGCTTAAGGGGAATATTTGCGGTGGCTGCGATGCAGAGAGAAATAAAATATTATTTCCTTCATCTTCTTTCTCGACTGAGTTTTTGGCGCATTGAGAAAAAATGTAGAGTCGATAGGGAGCAAAAAAACTTTCTTTTCTTGGCCTTGCTGCATCCATTCGGGAAACGATAAAAATATCAGTTTTCATTGCATTTTGTTCACTCTCTGAGTGAAAGGGGGAAACTGCCGAGTCATGCCATTGCGAGAAACGACGATCTCAATTACGGACAATAACATTTAATGGGTGAAAAGAAAGTAAAAAGGTAGGGTAACACATTAAACTGGATGGGGGGAAAGGCAATTGTCGTTTTGTCAAAAATACGTTTCTTGGACGAGCCTCATGCAGTTAGTTCTCTAAGACAAACTCAGGTAGGGAGTTGGTTTACAACAGGAGGAAACAAAACTTCTAATGCTATTGGCACGAAAAGTGAATATTATCTTAATGATGGTTCAATTCTCCATTATATTGCCCAAAACCCATTCTTCATAATCGCTTAATGATCTAGCCGCAAAAACAGTGTGTGAATAATGATGATTGTGATTGTTTTTAACTTCTATTATTAGTTATGAGAGAGCATTATTATGATTTAGATGAACTAACGAGAGAAAGATATCTTTGGATGAGGAAGCAAAAGTGGTGATTTTAAGAGTTTCCAGATCTTTCAGGAGTAGCAAGTGAATAAATATTTTTAAATATAAAATTCATGTAAAGAAGCAGTGATATCATATGTATAAGTTTTAAGTGTTGCAAAAAGTTTTAGTTAAGTTTGAAAACGAAGCTTTATGGTAAATATCAGTCTTAAAATTAAACGAAGCATACTGAACAAAATGCGAGTGAAACAAATATTAAAACAACCTAAAATTGTTCCAAGTGAATAAAGGAGTGAAATATTGCTTTTGTAAGAGAAGTATGAATATTGTAGAAAAGGGTTAATAATTCTTAATTAATGAGTCTATGATAAATAAGATTCAACAATTGAGGGGTAGAGAGAGAGGGTGGAATTATTTGGGTGAAAATGGGGAGCAAGCAAACTCTTTTGTATCTAGCTTGTGATTGTTTTATTCAAATTTTATACTGTTATAATGAAAAATGGTTCCGTAATACCAAACCCCTGTCTTTGAGCTAGAAGGTAATCACCAACATTTTTCTGTGCAATACGCAGCGTGCTTTTTACATAATGAAAGGTGCATTCTAATAACTCTAGAGCTGTACGATTCTAAGAAATTCTACACCTTTATCGCTAGATTAAGTACAGAAAGGAAAGTACAAATGCAATAATATAAAGTAAACAGGTTATGCTCAGAAGTAGTAGTATGCATGAAATAAAACTGGGTACAGGGTATGACAATTCGTATAGGGTATTAAATTACATACAATGCAATCTGGAGAGAATATGGTAAAGTGTGTGTTTTTGCTGCTCTAAATATAGATATAACTTATAAAGTGATGTTTTATATGCTCTGTGTGCTCATCTATGAATAATACAACAGTCATATATGTATATAGTACGTGAAGATGTAAGTATTAATTAAGAAGGTTAACTACATCAAGAGAGTGAGACAGTAAGAACGATAAGTTTAAGTTGTACAAGATTAAAATAAAACAACTGAGAGGGAACAAATTATAACGACGTTGGTAACCAGGGAAATGTTGGAAAAAGAAACAAAATACGATGTTAAAACATAAAAAAACAAGGATGGTTCCCAACTTTGGTTTAAAACAGAACAACGAAACTGATAACGTTAATAAAAATAATAATAATAAGACTGAATTATTTAACTTTCTTTTTTCACTTTGTTTTTGTTGTTTTATTTTACTCACAATTCCATAACTAAATACACCTTGCTTTTCTCTTCGTGTACTTCAAGTAGTTCTACTATATTAGGATGGTGTAACCTGAAAGAGGGTTAGTAAGAGAGTCGGTTAGCGGCGGTTGCGAAACTTACAGCTCCATCACTAGATAGACCGATTGCTTGCTTTCGTAGGCCTCAAGGAGCTTTACTACGTTCGGGTGATCCAACCTAGAGTTTGGCACAGGGGAAGGATCAGAAAATGTAAGAGATATATATTTAGCTGCAGGTACAAAAAGAAGTAGTCGTTTATTGCCTTTGCAAAAAGAAGAAGGGGAAGCAGGCCAACAATCTCCCCCGAGTCTTGCAGTTCCAGAATAATAATAACGAAAGAAAGAGATACTCCTTGTATTGAAAATCGATATAAAGTCGTCTTCTTTGTATTTATGATTATTATTCTTTTGCAATATTACCGTCTGAGAACCTTGATCTCATTCTCCAGCGAGTCCTCCTTTCCCTTGAGCGCCTTCTTGTCGATCACCTTGATGGCGTGCAGCATGCCGGGGCGGTCCTTGCTCTCAGCGAGGCGGACTTGGGAGAAGGCACCGCTGCAAAGCAAGAAAAGAGAACATTTAAAATAATTCAAAAAAAATGTGGGTCATACTACTCAAGGAAACCTAGAATAACCCCTAGGCTTCCATGTACTATAAGGCACATCCTAATGTATACAATGCAGGGTTCCAGTCCAATTTTGATAATATTTTGCCTTAATTCCTTCCCGTTTTTATCCAGACTGTTTGAAGCAGCAGCAAAAATAAAGCTTGACTGCCTATCCAGGCATGATGTAATCTAGCAAGATAGCAGAGAGAGACTGAGAGAGAGGCCAGGGCCATTTAGCAAAATTGAGAGAGAGAAAGGGCGAAAAAGTTTCGCCTCCTCTTCTTCCTTCCATTAGTATACTAGACTAACATTATTCCGCTTTTTTGCTCGTTGCCGATGATGAAAATTAGCATACTTTCATCTTTGGAGCTTCAGACGAATGTTGATGTGTGTTACTTTCAACTCATGATTAAGGACTCCATAAAATAGATTGTCAAGGAGTGCGCAGAAAGGAGAAAGTTTTCTCACAAGTTTCTTACAATGCATTTCCATGGCGCAAAAGAGAGGAGGAGGTGCAAAAAGAACTAAATACATTTATTTTCTTCTCGCGGACCGAGTAGTGTGAGTGGAAAAACTCTCATGGGGACAAATATAGTTCGTGGTCCCTAGAGCCAAAATGGGTGAAAATGAATTGTTTTCATAATTTTTAATGTTGTTTCTTATAGTTCAATGCCTTGCCTCTTAAATAAGGCTATTTTGAGCCTTGTACCTTAATTTTAACATCTACAGCTACTCACCCAAAGTTTCCTGGTGACTCATTTTAGTGCTAATTTGTCTGACCCAACCTAACCTGACAATGTCAAAAGTAATGCAGTTATTCTTGATTACCCTAACCCTGTGAGTGCCCTAGCCCTGCGGGGCACCTAACCTAGTCATATTGTCATTCCCAAGCCCTGCAGGGCAGCTGAAAAGACAATAATATCCTTCTTATAAGCCCTAAGTGACCTAGCCCTGCGGAGCCCTAATTTTGCCATTTCGATGTGTTTTGCTTTGTCGATGTACATTCACAGTGGGTTTCTGCTAGATTCAATGAAGAATAAAGGTAAATATTGATATTATCCAGGAGATAGAGGGCATTTTTGTAGGTAGGTGAAGTAAGAATAGGCAAATCTCTTTTTTAAAATAATGTTTGGCTCTAGGGACCACAATCTACATTCAAGCCCTGTCATGTTTACATCTTTTGTGTGTATGCCTGGCTAAAATATAAAATCCCCCTCAAGGCCTCACAAAATATCATCCCGTCCTCCTCCTTCTTCTCTTTTTCCCCAGCCACGCCCACGGGATAAAATATACACGATTCACGGGGAAAATGATAATTTTGCATCTCTGCATGTCCGTTTGGGGGGCGTGTAGAAAATAAATCCCTTTTTACCCCCAAAATCATTCGTGCGACAAAACACGTTTGATATTCGCCCGCCAAGGACATCGCCGTCGACGCTGCATGCATTTAAACGATGAGATGAGATAAGGGTCCAATATTATTACATTGTAATAAAGCGCTATAATTCACAAGTACAGTATATCACCGTCGCCATTCTTCTTTCGAGACCCCTCTATTTCCCCCGAAATGACGTCTTCTATAAATGTGATGATATATATCTTGGTTGTCTGCGTCTCTGAATGTACTCTCCTCTGCAGAAGCAGACGACGACCCCTACTTGGCCCGCCAGAAGAAGCCTCATTATTATGAGCAATTGTACCATTGTTGATACTGCTCTCAATCTACAAATGAGCCAACAACCAAGACAGTCTGCTTTCTTGTTATATGCAGTTAAGGAAAGGATAATGTATATATGATATTATTATGATTAACATGCCTCCTTTATGGAGTGGATGGGGGAAAACTTTATTCTCTCAAGACAGTCCAAGTTGTTGTCTAAACACACAAGTGGAGAGTATAGTAGCAATGTCATATCTCCTTTCCAGCTCTGCTCTTGTTTGATATTGTGATGCAATGCAGTATCTAATCTATCAAGAACCTTCTTCTGCCCTAGCTTCTCCTACTAAAGGGATGTTCCGACCTACAGTTGAAACCGTTGTCCCGGTGAGTGAGTGAGGAAGGATGCACGGAGATTTAATCTCGGAAAATGGAACCCAATAGCTTAAACAGACCATATTGAAGACTGTCCTCTAATAAGAAAATATGTCAACAATACTTCTTTGTCTTTGCAACCCTCCGCATTGCAACTCTCTTTCCTTCTTCCTCTCATCTTAGTGTAGCCGATATGAATAATTTAGTTGAAAAAGCGTCTCTCTTAAAGGGGGACCTTCAAATTCACAAGTCGATAGCTGCCACTGCAAAGACCAGGAACAGGCAGCAGGGTATGTTTCCTAAAAAAACTCTCTGCCTCTCTCTCTACCCCTCCTACTGCGTGCTTCATTTCTACAAAGTTTAACCTTTTGTGGCTTACCAGGAGGCTTTCTACATTACCTTTAACACAACTTATTAATACCGGGTTTAAATACGCAGCAGCATGAAGGAGTGTCGACCACACGCATCTTGCAAGAAGCCGTACGTACGGTACATGCAACTAGCATCTCTTAGCAAGTCGACTAAGTCCGCATCCTTCGCCCTTCCAACATTTCATTATAACAAGCTGAGTTATGACAGGAGAGGCTGAAGCAGTTCGCCACCTAAGTAAACATTTTTGCCTCTGCACGAACCTCTCCTCCTATCTCCTGTCGATTTTTCTTCTCTCTTTGCTCAGACAGAAAATAAAGAAAGAAAAAAGAAGAAGAAGAGTGTAAGACAGTGGTAGTGCATGTCCTTTAAAGGTCGAGCAGCAGCCTTTACTATAAAAGGCTGCCTTTCTCTTTTTCCACTTTACACAGAGAAGAGGAAGAGGGAGAGAGAGAGGAAAAGGAGGAAGGCTTTCCAAGAGCCATGGCGGTGGTAGTAGTAGTAGTAGCCGGGCTAGCTGGTTTCTACTGTGTGCCTTGCTAGCAATACCGTCAGGCAGCAGCAATAATAGCAGCAGCAGTGCAGCCTTCCCTCCTTCCGCTCAGCTCAACACAGCTGGTAAAAAGGTAAAAAAAACTGTAACTACTCAACCACCGCCGCCTTCTCCTCATCCTACTACTTTTTGGCCGTGCGCACAACGTTAAAAGCGAACGGCGGCTGCTACTGCTAATACAACTGCTATGATGTTGATGTACACTATATACTTAAAACTGCTTGTGTTTCCTTTCTGCCTTCCGCTTCTTGCGAAGAAAAAAAATCGAGACAGAGAAAGCCAGATCCAGAAACTTATATAGAAGCTCCAATATGATTATTACAGAGAAGTAAAAAATAAATCATAAATGAGTCTTTTTGCAACAGCTTGTTACCTTTTTAAAATATAACTAGCCGAAAGGCCATTTTGGCAAGCAGGTACCATTTCAGCAGCGATCCATTCCTTCTTGGTCTCAAGTGGGCATGGGGACAAGAGCTGGCACCGTCTTGAACTTAAGACCTCCTTTATGGATCAGTGTCCTTTACACACAAATGTTGAAAGTCGACCTGCGTATTCTCTCCATTTTGTGCTTTAGCTGAGAGATCGCAATCGAACATTGTCATGAATAATTCCTTTATTTTTGATCCACTTACGGAAATATGTTGGCAGAAAATAGCGAACATTCTCGTTTTAAAAGTTTTCATCGGCCTGTTCAGTGAAGAAGGGCCACAACAGGTATAGAGCAAAGAAGTCTTCTCCTCCAGTGTGAAGGCCAAACAATTTGAACGGAAAGAAAGCGAGACTTCGTCAATCACACAGAGCGTGATCATAATAATACTCTGATCCATCGAAGTATAAATAAACAAACAAGAGCTCAGTGGATCTTTCTGTCTTTTCTGCGGTGGAGTCCTAGAAGGAGGAGGAGGAGGAGATTTAGCCTTGCAGCGAGGAATGTTTATTTTATTGATGCCCTCAAAGTAAGATCAAGAATGTGTGCTTTACGCCACGGCAGCACAGGAATATGTATGCGAGTAAAATTCTAATCTTCCGACCTCTTTTAACCCAAACGTGATTTACAAGGCGTTTTATGGCACATCTACAAGGTTATCAAATGTTCAAACAAGGAGCACGAAGGTCAAATTTAACGTGAATTAAATATGAGGGTTATCTTTAAAAAAAAAACACTAATATATAACAGAATATCTAGCTCTTGCTATAATATTCTGAGGATTTTCAGCATTTTTCTCAAAAATAGTGCCTCTAAGTTGGTCACGTTTAAAATAAGCTAATTTCATTAGTGAGATATTAGCGTCTAATTAAAGTGCAAGAACAACACATCACTTTAACTTTATTGAGATTTGAGAAAAGTGCATCGTAATTAGAATCTAAATATATTCGTGAGTAACAGTCTGAAATCTCCGCGTGAAGCCCGAAGATAGATCCAATACTCCGATAACCAACACTTTTAACACAATAGTCCAACAAAGAAGGTTCTCGCTCTAAATGCACTAATTGCTTAATTTCACTTGACATTCTCCTGGCTCCTCTCGAAAAATTACGGGGCTATTATGTCCAAACAAAGACCAGAAGCGTTCGGCTTAATTATATTCTTTTCAAATAATTAGCTCTGCCTGCTAGCTGTATTGATCCTGGAGAGTGTCTAAATAAGATTAATTCCTCTATGGCGTAACATCAATAGGATCTGGTGTCATTGAGCTGAGCAAGTGGCAACCCTGGCCTCATTCCTTCACTAATTAATTACTTTTCAGAATTGGGAGATGGGAGAAGAGCGTGCGAATCGAAAGGCTCAAAAAGGAGGAGGAGGAGGAGGAGTGCGTGAGTGCTTCATCTCTCTCTTTGTCCTCATAATGGAGCTTACTTTCATGACAGTCATTTCGTAAATGGATCTTATTATGCATGAGGGAGGGAGAGAGAGAGAGGAAAATTACAAATCAGTCTCCCAAGGGAATCATTCTCGATGAAGGTTTTGCGGCTTGTTATTACTATATTGCTATTGGGAGGCAGAAAACAGACACATCAATCTCAACCTAAATATACTCGGCTCGTTTCTAAAATAAAAAGGGATATATAAGGAGACGGCCACACGCATATATACGAAAGAAAAGTTGAAACTTTTCCTCTTTATTTTTTCAGACTTTCCCGTCAGAGGCTAAAGAAGAGGGAAAAGTTTTGAGGCTTTTGGCCAGCAGCAGCTGCTGCCGCGATACTTGAGAATGAAGGATAATAATAATATACATTGAGAGCATGAATAGAAGTGTTTGCAGCAGCAAAGAAGGGTCTGCTGATAAGTGCCAAAATTCGAGGGGGTCAGAAGGGAGACGTGGTCAGGCTCAAAGACGAGAAAGCATTGTTATCTTTTTAATATACATTTAACTGAAAAGTACTCTTGATGCATTGATGTTGGTAAACGTTCCTCCATATCACCCTTGACATGTTTACTTTAATGATGGTACAGGTCGCACTAATAACGGCGGCGATCAACACTTGCTGAAGCGCGTCCGTGCCATAAATTTAGAGCGGGCTCGGAATGGAAAGGAGGGCATTAACACTCCGACGGTGACTCGGGGTGGCTGTGGCAAGTGACCTTAAGCTTAAGTAAAAACTATACTGTTCATAACATTTAAGATTGAAAAGAGTACTTTTCGAATAGAATGCTTAAAGTTCACGGGAGTATAAATTTGTTACGCAGGCATGAAGAAACACGAAGTAAAGATTTTTCTTACATAAATACAAATGTACTCTTTTAACACATCTACGCCTTGATGTCGTCTAGAACCTTCGAGATCCTCTTTGACCAGCATGGGAGCAATATAGCCTTGTTTGCCTCCAGCATTAAATGAAAGATACTGAGTTTAACAACAAAGATATCTATGACAGCTGGAGCTGAGTAACATTTTCAGGGGACAGCCAATA
>LR140720.1:2883-15303 GCA_900659605.1 Tisbe holothuriae | reverse complement strand
AGTATCATTTGCAAAAGACAGTAAGATATATAATGGAGAAGGATTTGGGCTTTGCTGCGATTGGCAAAAAGATTCGTACTTTGGGCAAAACGTACTCTTCTCTAACATTACCATTATTACATTTGGATGGGCGCCTTTTGTAAGTCTACATGTTATCCTTTAATAATACCTGATCACCACTACGTCACTACAAGTGGTTTATAAAACAAATCTGCATAGTAGTCACACGTACATGATTACGTACAGCCAGCATATTTCAAGAGCAGATATATCTAGCTAGCTACAACCATATTACAGAAGAGTGTTCATATTAACTTTTGTACGGCAAACTCTTATTTCAACTCTCCACTTACACATGACATAACTCATCACCATAACATACAAACAAGAGCCCTCGAGCATTATTTACCTCTCCATCCTTGTTATGCCTCTGCCTCATCCGCCTACAATTCCCATTGTCATCCTCATTGTTCTGCTCCTTGTTGCCCCTCTTCCAGCAGCTGCAGCCCGTCTTGGAGACGGCGCTGAGGCACTCCCTGAAGACCACGTCGCCGCAGTAGAAGACAAAGTTGGTGCTCGAGTTGAAGACGACGAGGAGGATGTTGATGTGGTTGAGCGCCTTCGCCCACTGGTGGAACTCGCCCATCTCGTCCTTCTTCGCAATGTTGTTCACCACCTCGTAGATGGAGATGACAATCTGAAAGTTATAAAAAATTAATCCATGGACTTGTATTCGTATGTATTTCATATATGTTTTAAATAATGACATGACATACAAACAGTGGTTTCCACTGATAATTTTAATTTTTTATAATATATTAAAGTTGTGGTTGCCATGGAAACATATGTTTGCTTCTTCTATTCTTCTCCGTATTAAATGTCTGACTGGGTTTCTTAAAGGTCTACAAAACAGTAAAATACATGCAAACAGTAAAATATGCATACTCGGATCCGTATGTGCTGCATGATACCGCATCCTGTTAGGATGTATAATTTTAATAACCTTAGTAGCTTGTATGAATATTTATATACCGAGGAGTGCTTCTCAAACACAATCCTCTTATACGATTAATACTCTGAATCGTACAACGCGCTTTCCCCATTAAACGAATTACCTTCACCTCAGAGACGAAGACGTGCCTTTGGGAATAAAGTGAGGCTAATTGGAAGTGGCGAAACGTGCCCTCATTATTCTCATTCTACTAATTATTGCGTTCTATAGCCCTGATTTCGTCACTTTCTGTTAGAGCTCAGTTTACACTCCACCTTCTGTTGACATCCCTGATTAAACAGTCAACCAGAACACAGACTTACAGATCTATGACCAGACACCCAGAACTTCCACATATTCTCTTGCGTACATTTTCAATGTGCTTGACCCTCATCTATATTATTACGTGACGTTTCAACCACTACAAGATACATGTTAATTAAGAAAGAGCTTTGTTCCGTGGAAGAAGAAAGGCATTCTAGAAGGTGTCTTGGTGACCTTATTGATTGGTAATTATGCCACGGACTTATGTCACAGTGATGTAGCACTAAATCGTGTCAGCATTTTGGCTAGGTCAAATGTGGAGAAACCCTGATGCAGCCATAAATAATCCAGTCTTAATACAGCGGAATTTTAAGTGTTCTCTCTCTCTCTCTCTCTCTCTCTCTCTCCGGACAAAGACCCCGGAATTCCTTTGGCTTTAGTACATTGGCTTTGGCAACACGCACGTGTATTCTCCACACTAATTTTCTATGGATGCTTCCTCTCCCCCCACAGATGATAATATTATGCCTAAATTTACATTTTGACTGTACGTGGGTGGCGAGCACAGCTTGGGTACATTATTCAGGATCTCATTTGGATGCGACTCAATTTAATGCATGGCTGAGCGCTGTTTAAAAGGAGGAAACGACGTACAAAAATATCATTATTCCGGAGATAATCTTTCCGACGGTAATCTCTCGCTGACCTTTTTTTCTCACAAACGGAATTTGTGGGAAAAGGTTAAATTCTTTTTTCCTTCCCTTGATAATCTTCAATGTAGCAACCATACACACTATACGGTATAAACTCACCGCAATAAGTGCATTCTTTCCGTGCACTGAGGCGTTGTTGCTACACAGAACTCTTTTTCTATCAAGGGGAAGCCTTTAATAGACTCTTTCTTCTCTTTGTGAGTCAAATGGCTCGATTTAGTCATGTACTGAACAAAGTAAGTGGCTTGAGCGGTGCCCTGGGGATTTTTTGCAGTGGGATTTAGCTTGGGGAGCTTCTACTTGCCTATAGGTATGGCTAATATGAGCTCTAAAACAGAGTGATGCAAACTACACTCCCTTTAAGCTTTACCAACACATTCCCGGTTAGACTGGTAAATATGTAAATATGGTATCTTCAATAGGTATAGAGTTGTAGGAAGCATATATGTCTCAGTATAGCAAGGCCTACACTTTAGCAAGGCCTACACTTTAGCAAGGCCTACACTTTAGCAAGGCCTACACTTTAGCCAGGCCTACATAATACTACTCAGTAGTAAAGTTTTCCTTCCTATTTCGTAACTTTCCTTTAGAGCTCAGACTAGCTATTTCTACTTCCAGAGAACGAACACAGAACACAGCCAGGGTTAGCTCTGCTCAGTGGGGTGGAAGGAACGTTTGCAGTTCCCGTTTTCTTGATTGGATTTGAGCTAACGGGATAAAGTTACTATAAACTGTTGATTGTGTATTTAGCTACATTAATATAAGGCTTTGCCAGAGAATATCATGAATAATGTACTCCAATATTATACAAACCATTATTCCTTTTTCTCACAGAAGACCCTGACCGTAGACGGTATTAGATCAATAGTCAAGTACTGCTCTGTTTATAGACTTTTAGAATATTCACATAGGGAACCTTTCAAAGCTTGCAGTACATAATTGAATTTTTAAAAGTGACCCATGCTTTATACTCCTATACATTATATGAATGCATAGAATGGGATTAAAATATAATTCACTACAGCGGAGTAGTCCCTTTAATAGTAATTTTAAAGGCCAGAGAAACGATTAAATGCGTGCTCAAATCTTAGTAAACATATTAATAATTCATACGACCTTTAACTTTTCAATCTAATCACACTTTTTTATTTAACAAAACTAGAAACTTTTTTTTCTTGTAATGCTATTATTATACAAAAAGCTTTCTTTATGCACTATGACCTCACCTTCCCCGTATGGCACAGCAGAAACATGAGTATGATGCCAATGAGCGTCCACGTGATGCTCTGATTCCTCTTCATCCTCGCCTGAATCCTCGCATCCGAGCTGAGGTTGACCCTGGCGCTGTACTGCAGCCGCTGGTACACCTTGTACGAGCAGTAGATCATGACGACGGTCGGGACGACGATCATCACGATCGAGTTGACGCCGAGGCTGTACCAACGGACGTATAGCTTGCTCTTGCGGAGGTCGGTGGCCTGGAAACAGAGACATTAATATGGCGTTTATTACCTTTGTTAGCAGGAAATAACGTGTCTATGTCTGCATATCCTTATTTACATATCACGTCCGTACTAAGCTTTTTACGTAAGATGCTAAAGTCTCTTTTTAAATCCTTTATTCCATGATAACATTCTTCAAATTCCTGTCAAAATACTTTAGATTTTAGCCTTGGGGACGCATGATTACTTCTTTCGCAACGAAGAAATGGCCCTAAGGACAGGCCAAATTGGAAGCAAAAGGTAGTAATAGTATTACACACATTTTTGAGACCTAGCATCCTTTTCACGGGATTTGAGAAACCTCTTGTACTATCAACAATCTGAAAGAGCCTTGTACATAATGAAGGTGTTTTAATAGTTTCCTTCTCATATAGCATCTTCCATTTATAGTTATTTCCCATATTAATAGTGCGTGCATAATAATGTTTTCCTTATGAAACCTTAGTAATCTTAAGTAAGACTATTGTGACTACAACATGTGTTTAATAGTTTTTCTGAGCAAAATGCTGCAGAACATTAAGCATCCATTTATTGCCATTTCCCCTTCCCATTAGTGTATGCAGGGTACTTTTCCTCATGCACAATGATATGTCATGCATAAACGGCTCCCTTATGTGTATGCCACCATTAATGGCAGATTAAAAGGCATTCTGGGTATGATGTAAACTGCATCGTGTTATAAATCCGTTATTGCTATTCCCATTTGCTCAATTTTAAGGCTTTATTGCTATATAAGTTGCTCTAAAATTGCTGAGGATAATAGTTCCATTTTGTAAAACAGTAGTCATGGTAAATTACCCATGAATTGTATCCATACATTGCAGCAACGTTGTAAAACAATAAGACTGCTTTCAATGTAAAACTGGAGCTTTTCACTCTGAATCAACAAAGAGAAACGAATTGAAGAGCAAACCGAGAGTGCGAGTGGAGCTTCATTTACTCAAGCTTCATACTAAAATGGGATCCATAAATTCTTGTTTGACTAGTTGTTCAGGCCCTAAATTAAACAGTAAACAATGAATGCAGCGTTTATATCGTTTATTTTTCCCCCCGAAAAAGAGCGCAAAAGCAATTTTATCTCCGTTTTCGCTTAGTTTCACCGAACACGGAGTTGATTCGCTCAGACAACTGGAAAAATGATGAAGGCTTTTTATAACCGTTAAGCCACTTGAGTGCACAAAATGAAGATGGAATTGAAATAAATGATTCTAATAATCATATATTGTCTATCTCTTTAAAAATTCGTTGGAATTCCAGTTTGGAAGGAGCAGTTTCCGCCAGAGCGTTTTTCTACTGCTAGATGGCGGTAGCATAGAGTTGCTGGATCATACTAGTTTGAACCGGATCCAACAATAATAAAACAACCGGAAATGGAATTAAAATGCTTTGTTTATTTCAGCAACTTCCGGCTTTGACCCCCTAGTGCCTGAAATCATGAGTAAAATTCTTGCGTCGGCAACCTCTCCTTCCGAACTCCTATTAAAACTGGCTTAACAGTTTCCAACTGTTGTAAGAGTCCGAGTACTCAACCTGTCTAGTGCTGTAGTAATAGTCAGTTCAAATATTGTAGTACGTAATCCACTAGGAAAAAGTTGGTTCGTTTAATGCTGATGGGCCAATGTCAGACTGTCTTTAAAACACTTTATTCTGCTTTAACAAATCACATTATATCGAACGAGACAAAGGCTTCTTCGAACTGTGTTTACAGACTAGGAAAGTCAGTGAGGCGAAGGGAATTTATGCGAAGAGGGGGCTCATTTATGGAGAAGAAGAATACATCAATCGATCTTGCCTATGAAATTAAAGGGATGCCATTGCCACTGTTGAGCAGTCATAACTTGATCTCTTCACAGTAGAAACGAGGAAAAATGGCAACCCTGAACTCTGAGATTTCCTTCATTTTTTATCTTTACTCAGGTACAAGGTTGGAAACTTTTGTTTTTGGTCGTCCCAGCAGCAGCAGCAGCTGTCGTCTTCATCTTATTCAACGTTATGATGAAATAAAAGGTTTTCCCGGGCATATTTTCATATTTTCCATAAGCGGTATTCGTAAAAATGAAGATAAATATGCAATCACCTCAACTGAATTTAGTTAAAGAAAACACTTGTTTTTGGATATAAAAGCTGAACTAGTACGATCAGTGTGTTGGGCCTTAATATTGCCCTTGGGAGTTATACTGGGATATTGGTATAAAGTCTACCCTAGGCGGCAAAACAATATAAGCTTAAAGATACCGTAAAGTTTATCTGCTTCATAAACTATCGTGATTGCATATAAAACCATGTGTTTTATGGTTAGATTTGTTATTGTTCTATTACGTGTTTACTCAAACTTCCCAAAACGCCTTGCGGAGAAAACTTGTGTAACGTGTATTCCCAGGAAATCCAGCAAATTTGTTTTTACGCTACAACCTATGTTGGTGTTTTATGTTTATCTTGGAAGTATATGTGAATATCCAAGATCCAATTAAGCATTTCCCAAGAAAGTGTGTCAGTCAAAACGTTGATCGTTTTCTTTGCTGGTAACTGTTTTCCGTTGTCAGTTTTCTCACGTATGATTAACGATCGTACAATTAGCATCCGGCTTTAGAGTACGAAAATAGCTCAACTTGTCATTCATGACGAAAGAGAGATTTTTGACCAAAACACAAAAATATGACTTGTACGTGAGCATGTAGAAAATAAACTGTTTATCCGATGACAAAATTGGCAGGTGATCCAAATATGTTTGAGCTTTAGAGTGCTCTGCTAAGTATACCATTATTTCAATGTTGCTAAGAGCAAAATCTACCCAGATTTACAGTTACATTTTAGCAGGAAAAAAACTGACAGATCCCTCCCTGTGCAAAAATTGTCATATTTTCCTTAAGTGCATTGCAGACATTATTTTAATATCACCACATACATTTTACAATGATTCTGCAAGTGTTCTCCAACAGACTTGTATTTTATGCTATTTAATCTACCTGTAGCCTTCCAATAGTACAGTTCAAGTTAGTATTGACGTCAAATTTAAACATGGGCATGCGCATGTTGTAAACAATATATGTTATCCCCTAAAAAGTGCTATAACATGGTAGTTGATCCAAATATTTAATGTTTTTGAGCGATAGAGTGCTCTAAAATGTACCCCATTATTTTTGCAACACTGGAGGAAAATGTACCAAATTTTATTAGCAAACTGCCTGATCCTTTCCTTGCAAAATGCTTAGTACAAATAATTCCGGTTAGATATCTTTTAAGAAAAAAAAACGGAAACTCCTTTAGTGTCTTTGTCTCTAAGTGCATTGCGACAGTCTGACCACATATTTTATGATGAATTTAGCAACGGGAGTAGACGTTTGTACGTACTTTTATCTTTATTAGCTTACTTACTTCCCTTTTCTTGGTATTAACCAACATTTTACCCATCTTGCCAACCCAAGATTGGGTGAGTTTATTTAGCGAGTAAATGGACGTACCTGCAATCCCCCGACGGTGACGTTAACCAGCTCCGTGACCCCATCCTCCCTCGTGACATTCCTGAGCACCTCCTCCCACGTGTACTCCAGCTCAAACCACCGCGACATGTTGAACAGCACGGAGAAGATGAGCACGATGGCGCACTGAGTCTTGCCGTTCTCCAGCCACGGCGGCAGCTGGAAGGTGAGCGACATCTCCACGTAGCGGTTGGTGGCGACGGCGACCGTCGCGTAGACGGAGCACGTCATGAGCGTGTTGGTCGTGGGGAGGAGGTAGGGCGCAAGGAACGGGAGGGCAGAGCTCGCGAAACTGGAAAGTAAAATATATTAATTTTCAGGAATATTTCAGTATTCAAAATAGACACTTTGCCCATACTGGCAGTACCTTGTTAGCGTTGTGGAATTCACTAGCAAATCTATTTTTACGTTTGTACTGCACTGTTCAATCATCTAACCGGCTACCGGGGTAACCGGGGCCGTCATACATATCCGCTAAGATATCCTGTTTAAATATATTCTGCCCTCATATCTGCATGTCACCCACTAATTAAGCCATCATCACAGCAACAACTTTTCCCCTCCAGAAGTTTCTGCCGTCTGACCTCTTCAAGGAACAAATGCATGAGTACTTGACACGCATGCAGTCTTAAAAGTAGCTTACGACGTACATTGGAGTGTTAAATGACCAAGAGCGAGGTTATGTTAGTTGGAAACACTTTTATGGTCACGTAATAAAGTTTGTTAGATTATTGGGTCGTAAATACCTTAAGGCCCTGTTAAGAGACGAGTAAACTTTTTATGACTTTCCTCCTCGATCGTAATTAAATTTGTACCAACAAGTGAACTAAAACAATTAACTTGAACGGCCATTTTATTGTTAATAAAAGTTGTTTATCAAACTCTATTTTGTATATCTCAATAGGCTCTTGTATTCTCCAAAAATGGACGTTTTTTTCTGATGACTCTTTCACCTGTAGATAGAGAGACAGAAAAAAAGTATAACTCTGTCTTTAACGAAAACTTTTCGGCTGCCAAAAGCAGCTATTCCCCAGATTCCCCCAAAATGCCTTGCTCTCGAGCCAAGATATTTATCTTGTCTGCTGGAGGTAACAAATAACGGAGGAGGTGGTGACAGAGAAAAACATCTTTTACAAATGCATCAACTGATTTCTTGCTGGAGATAGCATTTACTTAAAAGAGTCCTGATCCGGAGCCAGCAGGAAATGGGTTTCTTGATGTATTCAAATGGGCTCAGATCTTGAAATGCTGACTATTTGTATATTAATGCTTGATTTCTTGAAAAGAGATATGCCCTAAATATAGTTACAAGATGGTTTCTTTCTATATCATTTATGATCTATCAGCCATAAAATTACTAATGCAAGTAGTATGTGTGTAATTATGATATAACAGGAGAATAAATTGTACTCCAATAGCCTAATATTAGGTACTTAATGTATAAAAAAAACCAACTCATTCATGCAATCATACACAGCGTTCATTTATATCATAAATTGAGCATAAATTGTACTTCCAATGTTATTTAAAAAGCTGCGCTGCTCATTCAAGCATTCATACACAGTTAATCATATTAGATTAGGTCTCAGCATGCCTTCTCCTCCTCCTTCTTCCCTAATCCTTGAGCTTATAAACTGGTTTGGCGGGAAAAGAGTTGGGAAGTAGAAGAAGAACAAAAAAAACAGACAGCTCAGCTTTCCACTTTTTGAGCCTGAAAATCATCTTTGTTCTTTGGACATTGTAGAAGTGGTTTCAGGGTCGACAGAGTTTTAAAACAAGTGGTCAGATGCAGCTAATATATAATATCTGGCAACCCTTTCGGCTATAGAAAAGGGACAAACTGCTAACTGGATAACATAAGGCGAAAGTGGAAAAGTTCCTTTAATTTTGAAACTTTCTTTTCAAGGCCTTACATTTGGGGTTTCTATTTCTATTTTTTGGCCCAAGAAATCCTTTGTTGATGGTTTGATATATCGAGTGCACTTTTTATAAACCTATGTATTGGGTGTATCTCACATTTCGAGATTTATGAGCAAACGTACTAGGTCATGTACAAATTGCCCTCGAGGGCAATTTGTACATGACCTTTCAAAGTGAGTTAAATTGCATATAGAGGCAGTTTTGGGCAATAAAGTGACTTGCCATTAATGTGCAAGCACTCAACTTGAGTACTAGATGAGCAACAAAATTGCTGGGTAAAATGGCAAATTTAAACACTACTACATGAAATTCGAGACAAGAGTCTGTAGCGACTTCCATGACTAATAATACTTCCGCGTGATCATAGAACTAGAAGCAAATCCATTTATGAATGTACAAAGCACAATTCATCTTAAATTTTGCTCACTGATACTGCATTTTTTTTTGTCAGACAGCGAACTCTTTTTGCCAAAGAAAAGTGAATGTCGAATTTAATTCAATACAAGGTATCCGTTTTGACAAATGCGGGGTTTGAAAATTGAATTAAATGTACCTTCTTTGCCCATTTCTAATGGTAGAAAGACTTTATAGGCGGATATTGAATTATTTAAAGGATACGGAAGCTGATGACGACAGTATTGCATTTCATTTACATTATTGCACTGAATATGAATCAACATAAATTAGCATGGTAAAGAGCGTACAAAGAAATTGACCAGCTGCAGTGTTGCAATTTGCAAAGATTGATGCATTGATTCTTTTTCACCAGGTGGACAGTATCGCAAATATCATACAGCTGTATATTCTAAAGCTATGCAAGCAATATACATGTAAGTAGTATTAGCCTAATACATGTACCTAACCTATTGCATTTAAAGTAATGTTTTATGTTAGTCATAAAGTAAAACACAATAAAAGAGAAGTTTTCTTGGGCATCAAATTGGAAAAATGTTTGATATAAAGGCACCAATTGCAAATAAGATACTTGATATTTCGCAATCCTCCTCTGATCTCCCATTACAATTCAAAAAGAGCCTAAACAAATTTGTACAGCTACTTTCTCCTTTGTACCTTTAAAGGAAAATCTTTTTGAAGCCTTTGTAAGCGTGTTGGAGATTTAGGGAACATCTCAATTTACCCTGGGAAGGAACCCTAGTTTCCTTTTTTTCTGCACTCTTCAAACTGCAAAACTAAGGGAAAGAAGGCAGTACAAAAGCATAAACTGCACTCAAAAATGCTTCCTTTCTGTTAGAAAACATGGGAAAATTCTTCCTAAGCACATAGTTTTCCCTCCTTGAGGCTTTGTTAACGGCTTTTTAACCTTCCCGGGAGAGTCAATTAATCTGGACTATTAAGGCCATTTTGGGCGATCCATCAATTCCACAAGACTATTAAACGAATTACTCAATATCCGATCAGCAATTAACTTACTTGACCCTGTGGTCAATTCGGCATTCTACCGGGGAAACTTTATCCTGGAAATTCATTGTCTGTAGGAAATGGCGAGCTCAATTACCTCCAAAGTACTCTCTTAAAGTTTTTTTTACCTCATTGGCAATTCCTTGATTGCATAGAAATCTCTCAAAGTACTTTTCCAGCGTGTCATCTGAGTCGAGTGCACCGCCGCTCCTCACTCAATTCAATTTCTGCACGGTCATGAAAGCTCAGTTTTTTCCCAGCTTTAAAACCGATTTGTCATTGTTAGTTAACGTTAAGCTGCCGGGGTGATGTTTGACCTTTTGAAGGTATGAGCGGGAAGTTTTATGTATCGGCTTTTCAAAGTACTGTCGTATTTTACAAGCGTATCCACAAAATGCTGACTGGCTGATACTGATGTGAGCGAAAAGTAAACTGCAAAATAATTCATATTTTGTTGGATCCATTCAGAAAACTAAGTGCACCTAAGAGAATATTAGTCTCCCAAAGATAAACTTAATGCCTTGCAATTGTAATATTATCAAGGAACATACTTGTAGAGAGTACTAACAACATCACCCGCACGTCCCTAACCTTTACATTGTTGGTCGTGTGTGGGCCGTAAATAGGGATGATATCGACACCCAAAAACTTATAAAATCAATGTTTTATCTTTAGATTACTCTGGCAACCCTGCTTTCAAGTAGAAAAAGGAATTAAATTTAAGTAGGCAGCGTCGAGGACAGGTCACTTTTTCGGATATATCGTTTCCCCAGCACATTTTTCTCTCGTTTATGTTTCTAACACAGCGGAATGTATTTCTTTTTTTGTGGCCAGATTATACGTTTTTCCGACCCTGAAAACACATAAAAGAAAAACAGTTTAATTTAAATGCATTTATACAAAGCATTTCCCCCTTGCCGGTCTTTAATCAAAAGACTTGAAATTGGCGTGACAAAAAGCCGACAAGGCGCGATAAAGAAACAACATAAATCGTACGTGATTGAGCAATTTCATCTTGTTGTGAAAGTAGCAAAAATGTTGAGAGCATCATACGTCATGTCACAAACAGAAAGTCAAAACACGTACCAGAGACGGGGTTTCTAACAAGCGCAAGTCATTCAAGGGAGAGGGCGTAATTGAGTTAGGGCCAACCTTCTATTTTATATGGCAGCCACATGGACACATATAAAAGAAATGCATGATCGCGGAGAACAAATTTGGAAATGTGATCCTGCTTAAAAACTTTTTACTAAGAAAAAAGTGGTGGCCAAACATTTATTTCTTCTGCATCTACTTTCCCAAATCTTGTAAAAGCCTAGATCAAATGTCAATCTCTCTCTCACACACTAGAAGGTAGAAGAAACCCCCTTGGGAGGTGGCGCGCATATTGTTTTGTACGACAGGTAAATGTCCTCGTGTAGACAATGATAAAAAATAATGATGGTAATAATATTATTACGAGTTAATCTCTTGTAACTTTTGTACGCTTCATAACTGCTGCATAACGTATGTAAAACGCATACAAATGTTCAATTGTACGTAAGTGTAAGTGGACGTTCAGTTTATGGAAAAATGGACAATTCCCTAAAGACTGTGGCAAGTATTCCTCTATAAAGGAGTACTTGACCGTGGTCGATAATTAAGGTACAGAACACACGTTTAACCATCACTAACCTTTGGAGAGAGAAGAGCTTAATAATTAATTGAATGGTTTAAATGTTTTGCAGAAGGTTACTGTTGCATTACTCTTAAAATATTAACACTAGTTCAATAAAGAGCCTTTGCAGTATTACGTACTTCCAACTCTCTCTTTGAAATGTTAAAGTGGAAGGCTAGAAACTATTCTCTCTTGGACTGAACGTGTATTTTACATTGTTGTCTCTTCATTCTTTTTATTTTTATACATAATATCCGTCCTATCTTACCTCTGCGACAACACCGGCATCGTAAACATGAAGAACGTGCAGATGAGGAAGAGGTTGTCGAACGTGGCCAGCCCGCAGAGGATGAGCACGAGCGAGCGCTTCAGCTTCACGTCCCGGTGCTGCAGCACGACCATGCTCAGCAGGTTGCCCAGGAAGCCGAAGACGGAGATGACGGGAACGAACCAGCCCACCAGGACGAATTTGATC
>LR140719.1:0-15291 GCA_900659605.1 Tisbe holothuriae | reverse complement strand
TCTCTCTCTCTCTCTCTCTTGTGAAGGAGAGAGAATGATGCCTCCAGCACTTGGTCCGAGACGCAATTTTAAAGATTCCTTAGCATGGTGTTGCTTCTAATTCCTCTCTTTCTTCTCTCAGGTGACGTTAATCTGATTGGCAATTTAAATGCCAGGAGCGAAGAAATGCGGCAAAAATATTGACTGATTACTTGCAACATTCTAAAAGGCTGTTGCCGGAGATTTTTATATTTCGCAGTAGAATACATCTTGTTATTAAATTCTTTGCTCGCAAAATGTTACACAAGCTGAAACTCTTTTTTCGGAAGGAAGTATTCATACTGACCTCAGGAAGCCTTTTGTATTCTGACGAAAAACTTCATTTCAGACATCCGTGTACCATTCTGAATAGGGAAATACAAATCCACTCCCTTTCAAAAGAGTTTTAAGAAGCTTCTTGCATTCATATCAATGCCTCTTCAATATACACGGATATACTATGCATATAATTGACATATTGTATGCAAGTGGAATGTGAAGAGGTGCCCATGACCTCCTTTATTGATCTCGTATTTGATATCACTTTTATGAGGCACACTTGAAGTGTTGGCAAACAATGTTATGTGACGTACACGTTCAGTGCTTGAAGTATACATACTTGGAAATAGTACTGGCATTATATAAAGTCTAAAAAACCTCCATGGATGACAGAAAGTCCGTCGACAACCATCTTTAAGATGAATCCACACAACAGAAGCAGATAATATTATTAGTTCTGGACTTTGAAGACATTTTCCGGCTCAGTTAATGTCGTATAGCTCTGGGGTTATTCATATATGCGGGTAAGAAAGGAAGCGGGCGTTATCCGTTATAGATATTGGCCTCAATTCTCGCGTCTGGGTCAAAGGGACGCCTTAGTATTATTATGTGAGCGTTTCCCGACCCCAAGTTCCTATTAAGCGGTCTTGAAAATGCGCAGTAAACGCATAGAGAAAATTGCTTCTGAACACACCGGGGAGACTTAAAATACCTTCAGAGGAAAAAAGGACAGTGGACAGATAATGAGGAAAGTTGCCCGGAGGAAATTGACTCAATTAGTCAATTTATAAGCAGATATGAGTTTTGCTTATTTATTGGATTAGTTTTACAATGGACAATACAATGGAAGTTGAATGTCCTTACCAAATATTGCCATGGTAACTTAACTGTATTCTTTTTTCACCATACCAGAGTTCAATTGACCAAGTTGGATTGTTTTAGGCACCATGATTCTCAACGGTTTTAATTCCAAAATATTCGTTCATTTTCTTTTGCTCCGACAAAATGCATCTTTTGCATTAATATTCCAATTTCTGCATCTTTTCTGCTCCATTTCCTTTATTAAAACTGGCAAACTATAGCGAATACACATTGGCAAGGTTAAATAGAATTGTCCAGTGCATTTGTATCGTGGTGGGTTCTCAATGTATACAGTTATGCTCAAAATGCATCAAATACGGAGAAGCCAAAAGTATGAACAGAAACTGCATCTGATAGGTTATGAACACTGATTTTATGCAAGTTCAATATGTACAACTTAATTAATTATAATAAATTAATGAATTTCTTTTCAGTATCATCCAGCTATTAAATATCATCTTTAAAAACATTTTACAATGCATGAAACCCCTTCCCCATTTTTTCAGTGGATAATGCATGCAGTAGCACTCCCTGGTTGAATAGACTGGTAACGATCTATTTTGGACTCAGTGGGGAAACCTATCGTGTCTTAATATTCAGTTCGAACGGTGGGGGGAAAACACATTTTCTACCCAAGCCACTGCACTATTTTCATACATTAAGTCAGTGATTATAGACTGACATTAGGTAGGTGCGGTTTTTTTAAATAATATTACACCCCCTAACTCCGATATTTATTAATTAAAAGTATTGACTATGGAGAACTGATACTGTTATGTAGTAAGAGCCTATTAAATTACATGAATGTCTCAATGAACTTTCACGTACTCGCTCACTCCTTAACTGACAACTTGATTTACTGTTTACTGGCTTATAAAAGTGTTTTCATGTCTTCCAAAGACGCAGTTTGTCTTGATCAATATTTTAAACAAACAGGCAAAAATTTAAACGAGTCTGCTCTCTGTGGGGAATGAATGGCTGACATGCTGTTATCAGGGTTGCCAGATCCAAAAACCATTCTATTTGGCCAACTACTTCTTTGGCATTTTCATGTCACTAAATAAGAGTTTTATATTAAAGTCTGGCTGGCAGTGTATAAATACAGTAAGCCTTGTTGTTAGATGCGAATATTCAACTGTCTGAAGGGAGTTTTCGTGCTATAAATGTCTTCTAAAGACGTTTAAAACGGCCTAAAGGGCAGTACTTTCAGGGAACATGACATGTGATTCCATGAGACATTTGATCCCTAGAGAAGGCACTTTCTTGATTTTGTCATGTTGCAAACAGACAGGAAGTTGTAAGTTACATTAAAGTAGATCTCAGCTGTCCCTGCAGAAATGTTTAAAAGGAAATTTATAATTTTAGATCGCATTTTTGTACCGTTGACTATTACTTAAGTGTAATGTTGAGTATAACTTGCAATAGAGTACGAGTGTAAGGTACAGATACCTAAAGTGTATTTTTACAAGATTGTACATAATCGTAAGCATTTTCATTCCAACTAAAGGTGAGAAAACATGCCAGTTATTGCAATTCGCAAATCTAAGGAGAGAGAGAGCATATTATAGACCCTTGAGGGAAAGAGACAATAAAATTCTTGGGAGTACATCATGGGTTGAGAAAAATGTTTTCATTTTATGAGGTATTACAACATAACAATTTGCACAAAAACTGTCGACAGGTGCACCGAACTCATTCTTCCTTAGGTAAATCTTAGTGTGCAGTAAATTCCTATGAACAGTATAACTTGCCATATGTTGTTTCATTTGGAACAACTCGTTTCATTTCTGTTGCTATGCGAAATCTCTTTCAAGTTTCAAGCTTATTTAGATTTCTCTGCACAAAAGGAACATTATCAGAAATAAAACTAGGACCAAAGTGTTATCTTAAGGATTATCACATATTAATTTGCCTTTTGAAATGCAAAACTGCAAACTGCTATTAAAACAATTCTTTAGCTGCTGTCTCTGTTTAGACATATTTTATCTCAGCCCAAGTCTGTATTGTTGTGTAACTTTGAAAATGGCTGAATTAATTAAAAGCCTTGTCACATGAACCCATCCAAATATAAGAAAATTAACAATGCATTCCTAAAGTGTAAATTAATAAAATGTCGTTTAATGCATACGAAAGTATAATTTGAAAAAAAACATTTGTCCTTTTCGTTGTGGCTTGTAGTAATTTTTGTGGCCCGTTCAAGTACCAAAAACGTAAATTAGCTTTAGCACTCGTGCTATGAATGCTAACCGAAACCAAAAAAGGCATCTTCAATTTAAGACCGGAAAGGGAGGAAGAAATAAAGGCTCAGAGACATTATCACGTTTAATTTTACAGTGGGAGAAACAGTAGGAGAAAGCATTAAAACTGTATACGAGGACTTGCAGAATAATACTTTGATTTTATTTACATTGCATAGCGGAGGCATTACTATTTCTATTTTGAATTTTATCACTGCATCTTCAACATAAATACGTACGTAGTCCAAATACGTCCGACTACCCAATATTTGCTAAACCCCTGGGCCCATTGTAGCTGCATAACAGTATATTGTGGTCTAAGTGCACATGCACTTTTTCGTCCAGTGAAAAAAACTGCTTTTATTACTTGCACCGAAATTATAGTAGAGTGCATAGAGTAGATTTTGTACTTCTTTAATTGAGTCATAAACCCATACGCCGTGGACGGACAATGGGAACTAGGGATGTGATTGTATTCTTCTGTACATCCAGTAGCAGCATAAATCAGACGGTCTAATGTAATTCATTTTCTGGGGAACACTGATAGGATTAATTTTCATATCGAATGGGATTAGTACTGACTTCAGCTCTGTAAAGTACGCATCTAAATATATTATGAATGAATAACTGTAAATTACCCATAATAGCCCAATGGTAACTGAAGGTGATTGCAATGCTTTTTTGGCTCTCAAATCGTTCAATAAATCTGTATTCCAAGAAAATTCTGCTAACTTTGACTGAAAGTTTATCTTGGCGTTCCGAGGTGATATTCTTGTCACCAACACACAGAACTACTTTCCCCGTTTGAATAGAGACGAGAGGAGCAGCAGACACTTCCATTTGGCAAATAACATTCCTACCATACATATGCTAATGCTAATTTTAACCCTTTACGCTCCCCCTAAAAAGTTTACAGCAAGCATTTTAACGTCCAATTAGGCCCCGTTTATGCCGGAAAATAAACTGTTTTGTTTGCAACACATGGGGTTGAGGAAAAAAGTATGAAGCGCCGGTTAAATAAAAAAGTTGTTGCCTTTCTTTCTGTGGAAAAGCGCCACCGGGGCAAAAATTGTCACCTTTGTAGCGCATTAAAGGGAAGATGACAAAGAAAATGGTTGCAGAAAGGAACTCAACTGTAAAAGTTTGGAACTCAATCAGGTAAAGTGCAACAAGGAGAGGAAAAAGTTTTCATGCCAACTCGAAATACTCTCACAATTTATTCAGTTAATATTTCATTTATAGTATAATACTATTAGTATTTTATAGTAGCACTGCATTGTTTCAAAGTTGTTTACGCACAAATCTGTCTCTAAAGATTATTATTTGTTTGAAATACTCTTTTAAGGTCAATATTGACGTCCTCTTCCTTCTCCCTCTCCTTTGATCCTCATCAGACTTCCGGCTCAAACAGCTAACTCTGGGTCTGTTTGTCCCGTCTCCACACGACGTCCTCAGCCGCAGCCGGTATGCTACTACTCGCCTCGCTCACTGCAATGGACGACGCCCGACCACCACTCGGTTGTAGCTCCAATTGTTGTTGTTGTTTCCGCTTCCGCCTTGCCTGCTTCCGCGACCGCCTGGCGTCCTCATCAAGAACTGTGCTACCGTTACAATGCCCGTTAGTCTTGACTTCACCGCTGAGCAGCCGCGTCTTGGTCACCTTTCTGTTGATGGTGGAAATGGACTTCCTCCCGGTGCGGATGAAGAGGAGAATGAAGTGATGCAGAATCTCAAAGATGGTCACCAGGCTGCAGCCCATGCTCAGTCCGAGCACACCGCCAATGTTGGCAATAAACCAGATGAGTGGAATGCGCTGGTCCCGTTTGATCTGCGTCACTGCAGGATCCTTGATGTAAATGTTGACCAGGGCAAGGTTCTCCCTGGCGTATTTGTACATGTAGCCGAGGAGCTCAGGGTTGCCAGTCAGAGCCGCCTGCTGCTCATTCAAAAGGTACATTTCAGATGCCTCCCCGTCCTTTGTCTTTGTCATCGCCTTGAACATCCGATGACAGATTGTGGTGCCATTATGCAACACCTTGGAGCATATTCCAGGATACCGCTCCTCCAACGTGATCCTCTTGGCAGTCCTGCAGGTGGACGTCAGCTTCCGGAAGAGGACGCAGAACTCAGGCCCGAGCACAAACGTGTTTAGATTCGGGAATACGGACGTCGTCACCGCCATCTTGTTTGTCTGGTCTGAGCAGGGTGAGAAGCAGGGACGCTTCACGCCGTGAATGTCCTCCGCGTGGGTGTGGCTGCCAATGTTGGTCAGGATCTCGTTCATGCAGAGGAGGCTGCGGCCGGAGCAGATGCGCGGGTAGTCATCGTAGGCCAGCGTGTGGAAGAACGGGACGCACTCGCACGTCTTGAGGATCTTGTCGTAGGTGGCGGCAAATAGACAGTTGGAGAGACCGTATCTGAAAAATGGATATCTATCAAGTTTTTTACTCTCATCCGTACTCTCCTTATTTTAGTTTCCTGAACTGTCTCATATATCATCGACCAAATTCTACAAATGAGACACGAATTTTAAAAAGTCGGAAGGCGTAAGAAGCCCCCAAATGGCCCTTTATTCTTCATTTAAGTCTCAATCTTATCTTCTCTATCTTCTTCTAACTTTTTGGTTCATTTCTTTCCTGAAAGCCGTTTCATGGAGCCAACAAAAACTCAACTTAAACTTGCTCCTTCTTTCACTTAGTGGAATGATATGATCAAACGTTCTCCTACTTCTTTACTCGCTCTCAATATGCACCGTGGAGTTTAATAAAGCCATGATAAAAGAAAGGAAGGATATCCCCATACGCATACACAACAAAGGCAGTCCTGTCATGAGACACTAGATTTATGATAAAAGCAAGGAAATAGAACCATAAGATGTGAATTATTAAAGTAAGCATATCAGTATAAATTGATGGTAAAGATAATATAACTAGAAGGAAGAATACTATCAACTATTAAAGTCTCAAATTTGTTCTTTTCTTCGTAATAAGATCGAACTTTCACATCCAGAGTATACACATCCATGCCAGTACCTGTACAACTCCTTTGGTAAATATTTAAACCGAAACTCTTCATCAAAGTAACACATCCTCTTTTCGGGCGCGAATCTATGCCTGGCGTCCTCCGTGGTCACGGTGAGCGTGGGCGTGACTGACAGCTGAGTGACAAAGCCAGGCGAGATGTCGACGTCGCTGAGCGCCATGATGGGCTGGTCGCGGTGGTGGTGGATGGCAAGCTTGAAGCCTTCGCCGCGATGAGGGCTGAAGCCGTAGTCGTAAACCTAAAATTAAGTATTATGTGTACTGTCCCCTTTATCATATTTTTGCTTGGCTACTTTAATTATGTGTTTTGTCTGCAATGTATGGGATTAGAGTACATATTCATCATAACAAAGGCTTTTTCCAAGGCCCTGCACAGATTCGGCTTTCTAAAATAGGCAGCCAAAATTCCTCTCCCTTTTTGAGTTTTCTTTTAAATATGGAGAACCCTTAATGTCCTGTCTAATTGTTTTTCATTTCCCTTTTCCTCTTTCTCCTCTTTTGGCATCCAACCCCGGTTGTGAGTGCATTTTGTAGTATACTATTAATCCCCCTATTAATTCTAAGAGCGGCTTCCTTGCCAATGCAAGTGCATCTCATAAACGTTCACTCTTCCAAATTACGTTTCCTGTGACCACGAATTGGATTAAGACATTGTTGCATTGTGGACTGAGGTGGAGGAGGACTGGCCTTGAAATCAGACACTACGAACGTGGAATATAAATGGCTGGAAGAGGTTGCGTGGAACTGGGTTTTCCAGTTGCGCAAAATGTGAAAGGCTTCTTTAACAGTTCATCAAGGTTTTATAATAGTCGCCATTATTCCATTAAACTAGTTTACATCCTGTATGTACTGAGTAAAATGCATTATTTAAGAATGCAGTTGCCATCTGAAGAGAAACAAACATCTTTATATATATTTGATAAAGCCATATGTTGAAGACAATGGAGTCAACCCTATTTATTCCCAAGCCCATTCAGATAAACTTTCTATTAAATTCTTCCTCTCTTTTACCACCTCGGTATTAAATCACTTTTTACGGTTCAGCGCTACTCTCAATCTTTCCATCCCATTAATCTCCTCCTCCCTCCCTATCCCGGTTATTGCCCCTCAAGGCACTTTATATGCTTTAGAAGGACACCGTGGCTAGCTTATTATACGTTCAAGGAGGGAGTCGGTGTATGTGGTTGTCAATCTATTTTCGAGAGTGTCAACGAGCTGATGTCGGGAACATTCATTGATAGGTAAACGCCCTTATTGGAACGTATCTTTGACATAACAAAGCCTTATTTAAGAAAATTGTGAAAAGTAATAGTTTATTTTTAGGTATTATCACTTTTGATAGAGGTTAAAAAGAAGAGGTACGAACGACATTTGAATTTGTGAGTTCTCATTCCAGTCGAATGGCGTTGTTAGCTCCAAATCTCTCTTCCTCCGCGCTTTACATACTGAGACAAACTTGGATATCGTTTTCTCTTTCTTTATATTTATATGCACGGCCGGCCCCAAAAGCTTGCTTGCCTGCAGTTGTTCTGCCAGGATCAGGAGTGCATTATCGTAAGAATTTATATCGATAGGCAGCCGGTGACAAGCTCGTACTGCTAGAAAAGAAACCACGATGAAACACGACATTTCTAATTGCTTAAATCATTGCACTCTATTTAGTCCTTAAGATTTAAAGCTTTATCACGCCCCTGTATAGTAACAGAAAGTAAATATAACACATTCCTAGACTCTAGTTTCGTCAGGGTAGATCCTTGTAAGCCTTGTAAACAGCTAGCAACGACCTCCTACAGTGATCCCTTCAAATAGGGTGATGATTTTCGCACGTCGGGGGAGGCCTTCGAATGAAGAGAGAGAACACAAGGTTCCAATAGAGAAGAAGGGAAGATGTAAATTGCTACGAATAGTTGTACACAATGTATTCGCTACAGTATCTTTAAAAGTTTTGCAGCTGGAATAGCATCAGTTGTACATGTTCCTAAATAGTTTTGAAGATATGCCAATAATTGTTTGGTACTTTCAAGGAGGAAAAGTATTTGGCTATAACTAGTTCTGTACCATCTGGTCGTATATTGAATGATGCACTCGATTGCTTACGTCAGAAATCAAAGAAAGCCAAACTCGGTTTTGAAAGGGAGCAGAAAAGCGTGAAACAAAAATAGCAAGAATGAATAACGAAAGGCTATTTTTATGACAAGTGTTTTTGATGGTATGTAGGTCGACAAATTTGCTCACTTTTACAGGCATGACGCCTGCAGATCTTTAACGGTTCAACTTGCTCGCAACCATTTGAACGTTTTACAGGCCCGGTCCTTTTTTTGAAGGTCTATCTTCTCGTATTGCAAAAACCTCTCGTCGTCCTTACTTTAATTAAATCTGAGCCCGCCTGTCAACACGGGCTTTACTGCTTTCCCTCCTCCTCCCCCCAAAACTACAGCCCAATTGGAATTGTCCTTCGACCTTATCTAGTGCATCATATCTTCTTACCATCACTTCCAATTGCACTTTCTCTCTCTCTCTCTCTCTCTCTCTCTCTCCACAGATGGCATCTTTCTCCTCGATCCCCCACCGCAATCTCTCCTTTCTTGTCAACGCCCCGCTTCGGGTTTAATTCTGTGCGAAAATGTTGTTCAATGCTGCTGTAGAAAGGAAAATATGCTCCTACGTGATGACACTGCATTTGCTAATACTGCATTCTCATGTTTTGGGTGAGGTTTCTAAAACATGTAAGTCTAGATGTTCCATATTATTGTCCAAGCCAAAACCTGGGAGCTTTCTCTAAGGCTTGTAACGCTTCCTTAAATCGAAACCGGACCTTCAGCTCTCAGTCACGTTGTTGTGCTCAATCCTTGCAAGCAACCCCAACCAACACAACATTGTTGTCTCGGCACGTAAGCCCTTTTCCGCATTTGATCGTCGCCAATAACATCCCGCCGTCTAGCAGACGAAACAAATAACGTCTGGGTCGAAGAAAACGCATTATCGGGTCGACGATATTACGATTATTATCGGATATTGCATTGAATGGGAAGAAGGGTTGACCTTGACCGCGTATGGAGGGCATTAAGAACATTATTCACTGGTAAAAGGAAATGTTCTACATGCAGGAATGCTTTAAGGTGTGTTTTCCTTCAAAGAGTTGGGTCGCGAGGGGATTCAAATTTACAAGTCATGAGGGGTGTCGATGGTCCCTTGGAGAATGACAAACAAGGATGTAAATCTTGTGTTAGTTCTCAGAAAATGTGCTCACTTTCTTGCCTATATACAGTAACGTACAGAAAATGAACTTAGTACGTCGTACGGTGACTCGTACCCCAATCGTACCATATAGTACAGCTTCCTGACTATCTGTGGTCTAAGTGTATAATATTTTATGGATTTCTTGCTTAACCCGACTTATTAGAAAAATGAAGCATTCCTTAAAGTTGAGGAAGTCTTTTTTGTTTTGTTCTTAATTTAGCTTGTTTTAAAAGTATTTCACCTTACCTCTGCATCGAGCAGTATGGAGAGCCCATTCTCCTTGCCCAGCTGAATCCCTGGCTTGATATCCCTGGTAAAGTTCTTCATGAGCACCTCGAATGGAACCTCCTTGAGGTTGGCGTCGAACGTGATCTGCGGCTTGATGAGCGTGCAGAGTCCGTAGTCGGTGCCGAAGAAGGGAAGCAGGCTCGTGTACTCGTCAGTGTCCTTGCCCTGGCGGCGGTAGAAGGCGCGGAGGACGACGTTCTCGCCTAGAAATAGTTTAGAATGTACCATCAGTTACCATCAGTAATGTGGGCTATTCAAGTTAAAGTATACATAATAGTTGTCTCAAAAAGCGTTATAGAAAGTCAGTCTGGTTTAATTTTCCTTTTCCTACACCTACTGCTCTAGTAAAATTACGTTTTTAAACGTGACTTGAATACTCTTGGGACGGTAGCTCTACTTGGGTGCAGCCGGCTAGTTCATAATACTCCCTATTTTCCCCAGAAATAAGTATTACGCTTACAATTTTCCTGAGCCGCAGTGGAGTAAAAGAAAATTGCCCGTGACACCTTCTGATTGAAATGTTATTTTAGTGCCTTTTCTAACTCTGGTATAAGGAAAACAATAACAATCTGTTTCCAAGGAATATTTTTAAAGATATTATCAGCTCAAGAAGCAAATCAATCGTCAATCTGTTGGCTTAAAAAGAACTGTCGTCGTCTTTTGCTTGTTGAGAAAACACACACACACGCACATGTACTCAAACCGTAACAACAACATCTCTGTGGGGATCAGGGTTGCCATTTTATAGTCCATATAATGGCCAGGACTGCCAGGTTAACTTTGAATTAGATGATATCATTATATGTGTCTTTTGTCTACTTTTGAATTTGAAACTGGACAAAAGAAAGGCGTGGCAGAGGAGAATCATTTAGCCGAATCTACTTAAACTCATCTGGCAATCCTGGGCAGAAATCTGTACTTCCATTTGAGGCTCACTCCTAGATCCTCCTTCCTGAAGAGATTTCCAGCCAACAAACCGAAACTTTTTGAGGCCACTTGAGGGAAAACAGATCTTTCTTCGATCGAAGAGTGACTTTTTCCAGGGAAAAACAACAATCTCATTTTGTGGTCTTTGAAAAAGACAGAAGGAGGCAGAGAGGCTAAATTCAATCAGTCCTCCTTTGATATGTACTACTTCAGAGTACTTGCTTTTATGTACGAGCATGAGATCAAAGCAGATGGCTGTTGACATGTATTTTTTGTATATTATAAAATGTGTACATATTGTAAAACATACCACATGAGTGATTTGGAAATAATGCATAAGTAACCCTATGAAATATGAATAATATCGGGGAATATAAATCTACTTTATAATCCTATTTTGGTCATGCATAGTTTGAGGGATTTTTACTTCTACATGATTTGGACATCCTTAACAATGGTCTTTAAATAGACCCTGAAATTGTGTGTACGTACGATTGAGAATACGAGTATTCATAACGTCTAAATATTTCCCTAATCATGATATTTACTACAGACCATATGATTAGTAGAATTTTTTTAAATTCATTCATACCTATCCTAAAAATATCTAGTTTTGTGCCTTATCACGTACTAATGTACTAATGTACTAATCAAAATATTTAAATCTGTTCTAAAATGGAAATTTGGTTATTTAATAATGACGTACAAGCGATTATTGTACGTTCATAAGCTGACATTAAATGCGATGGAAATAAGATAACAAAAATAGACTTACCAATCTCCTGCACAGCCAGGGTCTTAAAATACCAGCCGGCCTCCGAAATATAAGTCTCATTCTCCACCTCCCGCCACGCGTCCGTCAAATTCTTCTCCCTCATCGCCTGCAGCCGGTACGGGATCTGCGTGAACATCATGTCCGCCAGGATGCCCTTGCGAATCACCTCCTCAGAGCTGAAGATCCTCCGCACGTCGGCAATCTCCTCCGGGGAGAGGTCTCGCTTGGAGCCCCAGTAGGCCTGCTGGAGCACGCCGAGCAGGAGGTTGGGGTTGCTGCTGAGGCCGGTCTGGCGGAAGAGGGAGTGGCGGCCCTGGTTGATGTTGCAAAGGGTCACCGACGGGAAGAAGACGTTTTTGAGCGAGCCTCTGAAAAAGGGGAAGCATGGTTGCTCTAAGCAAATAGTAATAAGAGTTGAGTGTCCTTTCTCAAGGAAAAACATTCTTCGGGCCGTAATATGATACACATTCCTCTGCTGTCTAATGTGTGTGCTGGGCAGATTTAGAGCCGTCAGAACTTGATCCAGTGGATTCATTGTCGTCATCGCCTTCTTTCAGTTTTCTTAAGCCCTGGGATATTATTACATCTTTTCCCAAGTCAGTCGTATTGACCCAGAAGAAGAAGGATGGTGTGATTATATGATGAGATTTATGCATTGAAAATGTCATACTGAGAAGGAAAGGCCTTTTCTGTCTGTTCTAGACCACTCCATTCCGGTTCCTTTGTAAGATCGTTCCCAATATGCGGGTCTGTTTGATGTACTAACTAGAGATATATATTTCAAATAAATGTCCCATTGCATTGAAAAGGAATTGGTGCCAAAGGCGCGATCACCATTTCCGGGAGAGAACGGCTCAATTTGCACAAATCCACTTTATTGAACTTTCATTTTCGAAGGATTGAATTTCACTGCAGTTCAATTTCGGTGCAAATAAATAACAGAGCTGCATGGGTCGTTTAGAAGTTTAAGCTAGAGGAGAAATAATTGCCGTTTATTTATAGCAATAATAGATTATTTAGCAATGAAAGAGACAGCAGAAGAAAATTGCTTGGTTGTTCTTTAGGGGATTAATCAAGAAACAAGCGGTTGTTTTCGAGAAAAGAGACGAAGACGTCTTTTTATGACGCAAATAATTATGACCCATGGGCCTCAAAATAACCCCATTTCTTAACCTTTTTTGCAAAGCTGTACTATGGACACGTTTGCTACTTCATTAGGTTCATACTATACAAATGCAGAGTGGAAACGCATTCTCGCTTTTAAATGGCTAGTGCATTTCTGCCAGGTAAAAATACGAAATTCTGGCCAAGAGTCCCTTATAACCCCATTGTAGCATCTGCAGTAAATGTACTGGAAGGTAATCACGCTACTTTTAAACTTGCAATTGCTGATCTTATCCCAAAAGAGTCGTAAAGAAAGATAATCTCTCGGAAGATTTGAGCTACATTAATAAATGGGATTGTCTTTGATCGTAGTACTAAGAACGAATTAATGGCGTTGCATTGCTGACATGGCTTCTTGTTGTTTAGGGAAGAATGCACTTCCTCATGTTGATAATCTGACTTTTGTTTTGGAGTTTAAGGTTGTAAAGCTAACAATGTAATGTTTCAATCAAAGTATTAATAATTAAATAGAAGTTAATGATGATGTGCTGCAATTGATAGGCTTGTTAGTCTTGTCAATGGCGCACTTGGCAACTGAAGTGTACCAATCTAGAAAGTGGAAAGAACCGCCTTATTTGAAATTATACTGACACCTAACCATTCATTTTCCCCAGTGCAGCTTTTACACATCGACGGGCACTTACCAAAATTATGATTGAAGGGTGTCAAAAAGTTGAGATCAGTCTGGCAAGTGCTAAAAGGCCTTTTTAATATCATCCAGTGACAGCCATATTCTCTTTTTTTGTTTTTACCGTTTCTACGTAAAAAGTTTGGCTTTGATCTATCCCTGCTAAACCTCCTTCTAATACTGCTACTACGGACGTAGGTTGAAACTGCGTTAGAAGGCTCAAAAAGGCACTCGATGTTTAAAGTATTTATTGGTAATATTTAGGAGACTGAACTCTTAATGTGACACAATCTGTTGAAGTTTTTGCTAGCGTACTTTGTCAGATGCACTTTTATGGTTAATCTTTCATTTAACCGAAAAAACTTTCTCAGTTGTCCTAATTTCTTTAATATTTCCTCTCTACAATATATATGAAGAAAAATTTAACATCACCATAGTGCTATAATAATTCCTAGTTTAGTTTAGTTTATTGGCCCCATTTGGTAGCCATTTTTAGGGGTTTACGAGTATTTGTAAAATTGAGTCACAGAAGTCTTCTAAAATTGTCATGAGGATCTGATGGATCAATGGAACACTGAAGAGTCTTCCTTGGATAGGGTCAAATCAGGGGCAATGTATGTACAACAAAATTGCAAAAGAAGCCCATTAGACCAGTATGAAAATTTGAAAGTGACATTGTAATCTAGATTCTTACATACGAGAAGCAGTGAATGTAATAATAAACGTTTACAGGGGCAGCATTGCAAAAAGTCCGACATATTTTAAATGTCTGAAATCTCATTTTCTGACTGAGCCATAATATCACACGGGGTCCCATCGACGTCTGAGTCATTCTTATCAGCTATTGCAGTTTTTTTATCCCCAATTCTCCTACATTTGGTCACATGGGATTACAGATGTAGATACCGAGTCGCCGCCGTCGTCTACAAACTTACAGATGTCTTGGAATGGCTGGGTGCTAAAAAGGCGGCTGCCGGCTGGAGGGCTGAATGCATAATCAGTTTCAATGCCAATAACACATTGCAAGAATTAGAACGAGTGTTAGAGACATACATGCCCCCGGGTGTATATAACTTGATACTGTATATGAAAGTATTCGTAGGTACGCCAGGTTCTTTCATGAAGGGAGTAAATATAGAGGGATTATCTAGTAAGTTCAAGTATTTAAGGGGGTTCTTTTTTGGTAAAAATTGGCCCACTTCTTGGGATGGACTTTCCTTCTGTACTGCAGCTGCAGTGAGTGTTAATTGTCCCATTATTGCACACACTCAGCGAAATGTAGGATTGGAAAAGCGATAAAGCTTAGAGCACGACTTGAACGGGGCTTTGAAAGTTTTACAGTGTTAGAGAAAAAAGTACATAATCCAGAGAAATCTGTAGTATCTTGCTTTCTTAAGCTTTTAAGCGTATAATTTATGCCCATCAGGGGAAATGTTGCAAATACAAAGCATTACAATACACTGTATACACTACAGTTATACCTTTGGCTAAAATTTCTTTAATACATACTTGGAAAAGGACCCATGGGGTTTCCTTAACTTAACTACAGGGAATATACAGTATATGTCACACGACAAAAACAAAGCTAACAACTCACCTTGAAGTATCCTGCGTGGTCTGCACCGTGGAAGACATGAAATCCACCAACGAATTGGACAAGAAGAAGACGGCCACGCCGATCGACCCCAGCACCACCAACGTCCACCCCACGTAGAGCAACAGCCGCTGCCTCCGGTCCGACGAGTACTCGCTCTCCGGGGACAGGAACCGCCAGCCGTGCAGCGACGTCGTCTGGCAGAAGCTCCGGAACGTGGTCGGCTTCATCGCCGGCTG
>LR140718.1:0-15308 GCA_900659605.1 Tisbe holothuriae | reverse complement strand
TAATAATAATAATAATAATAATAATAATAATAATAATAATAATAATAATAATAATAATAATAATAATAATAATAATGATAATAATAATAAAACTCCATTGTTTCTCTTAAGGAAAGCACACCTTGCTACTGATTGGAGGGGAAGGATCTGGTGCTCTGAGTTCTGTGGAGGCCATTCGCCTGTCCAAGAACCCTAATGCAAGCTACATCTGTGCAGATGTCAAGGGATTTGAAGAGGAACAAATTTTTATGGCGTTCAATTTTGCCATGACGATTGGCGGTGCTCCTACAGTGTGTAGCAATTCCGTGATCTATGGAAACGATCGAGCCTGCTACTACTATACAACTGAAAGTAACGTATGGACACTGGGCACATCTTTGTTGACAGAGAGGTATTTATTTGCCTTAATTCTGCCTTAATGCTATATCCAGAAAATTGTTGAAATCAGAGTTTAGAAGCTAAAAATATTTGTACAAAATTATTAAACTGTATACCCTGGATCAATCGTACATTCTAATATCCTATTTTCCCCCCAGGACCGAAGCTACGGCAACAGAGATATGGGAGGACGTCTATTTAATATCTGGCGGGCGAGATGAGAGCGCAACATCAACAACTGGAGTGTATGATTCCAGTGAGATCTACGAAGGCTACGAGTACGCCACCGGATCCCTTGAGAACCCCTTGTACACCCATTGCACGGTTAAAGTGAATGAGTCCCACGTGCTTGTCACTGGAGGCAGATCCACGGCAGGCAGCACCGCTTACGCAGACGAGATGATTATGTATGAATACACCTATGATCCAGAAACGACACACACAACTCTTGTCCAAGTGGATTCTTTTACCATGCCCAGTTTGAGACGCAGCCACGCATGCGGATTGGTCAATGGAGGCAGTAAGAGAGCTCATACTTATTATGTCCAATTGGAGCAAGTTTAAGCATGATTTCTTTAGCTGAGGTCGTCATTGCTGGAGGTGGAGAGGATCTGTTCAGCAGCGACATATTCTCACTCACGGAACAGACATTTAGAAATGGGCCGAGGCTTCCGGGAGGACGCACCGCAGTTGCATCCGTCTCTTATGGGGATTCTTTCCTAATTGTTGGGGGGTTCAACACGGCTAGGAGTGTGGTAGAACACGGCCATGATGTAAGTTTGTTTATCCATAATGCATTGTTATTTTAAGGATACCATACTGGAATATGACGCCGGAACAGAGTCGTGGATTGAGCGTCCGGAGCATCTCAAGTATCCGAGGTCTTCAATGGCGGCAGTGTTGGTGGACGATAGCATCGTTTACTGCAGAGAGACATCAAATTGAATCGAAATATACACTTTTTGAACTTCACCCTAAAATGTTTTGCAAAATTCGTTGGTAACAAAGTTAGTTAGTTATTAGGATTTTTTAGTACTTTGTATTTTTGATGCCAGTACGGCGGCAAGTAGAGTAAAACAGCTTTTGAGTAGTTAAAAACGGCTGGTGGGCTTCCACGTGATAGTTCATTTTCTTAGAATGAGTTCATTTTCTAAGATGCTCTGCAGTCTGCTAGTTTTATCATATCCAATTAATATGAGGAACAACATTCATTATTAAATATATTATATTTCATGGCAGCTAATCAATATTTGGTAGAGTTTTACACAAGCCAATTTTAATTCTACCACTAACAATTTTTATAGAAGGTTCGCATAGAATAGGCATAGCTACTTTAATAGTACACCAAACACGATGCTTACACTTCTATTCATGATTAATTCCAATTTGAATTCCTAATTAGTTCTCACAATTAATTTCTAACTTTTTAACACAATGCACCACCGGGTCACAACTGCAGATAAAACTTGGTAATAAAGTGCGCTCTCCTATCTTCAACAATAATAATAAAAATATCAACGAGTGTTTCAACAAACTATGACATATCAAGACGTGGGTTTCAATGTTAGATCTAAATATGAGTGCACATGCACCAAAGTCTCAGCCAAAATACGTATTCAGCTCTATGGTCCTTCTTCCAGGGTTGCCACTTTAAGGAGCATATTTGGCTCCAAAATGAGTCCAACTGGCAACCCTACTGCAACTTCTTCTCCCCATGCGTCTGGAAATGTTTGGCCAGATGCGCCTTCTGCCTGAAGCACTTTCCGCACTGACTGCAGCTGAAGGGCTTCTCCCCGGTGTGGGTGCGCACGTGCACCGTGACCGAGTAGCGGTCCTTGAACCCCTTGCTGCAGATGCCGCAGCGGTGGAGCAGCTTGCCTGAGGATGACGACCCAGACCCAGCTGTCGCCGCCGGCGGTGCGACAGTTGCCGGCGTGGAGGTCAGCTGGTCCCGGCTGGCGGCAATGACTGTTGGCAGTTGCAGCTGCTGCGGGCTGGTGAGGAGCGCCTCAGAGCTGAGCCGCCGCTTCACCAGGATCCGGGACGTCGTCGTGTTCTGCTGCTGCTGCTGAGCTTGAGTGACAATTTCGATGGGTGTGACCAGTGTGGAGGTGCTGGTGCTGGTGTTGGACGCTGCTGAGGTCCAGACAAACGGCTGAGGGGGTTTGAATACCAGCTGCTGTGGTGCAGAATGGACGGCGTGTGGAGGGCCAGCCTTGGTAGCGCCGTTACTACTGCTACTGTTGTTGTTGTTGTTCAGGTCGTTTTGGTTGTTGTTCAAGTCAGAGACTACTGCCATCACTGTTGGCTGTGCAAGCTCTTCCTCCATGAGCTGATCAGCACCGGTTGTGCTGCTGTCTGCCACGGCCAGAGCCACGTTACTACTACTGCCCGAGCTCGAACTCGAAGCTGAGGTAAGTGCGTTCCGGAGCAGTGAATACTTCTCCGACAGAATCGACTTGCTTTTGGTTTCATTTTGATCCGTTGAAGGTTGCTGCTCTTCAGTGCTCTTCACCTCAGCGGCGGTGGACGTCGTGGTCGTCCCGCTCAGCAGCATCTGCAAATTCTTCATCTCCATGCACGTTGTGAAGCTGACCAGGCTCTCTATGGACGGGTAGAACTCGGCCACGAGGTCCTGGTGTGCATCGCCCTGTCCGCATGCCCTAGGCGGGTCCTCAGTCATGAGGATCTTCTCCCCGTTGATGAGGGTGACGTGTGAGATGAGCGCCTCGGGCTCGCTGAGGGCGCTCAGCATGCTGGACATCTGGGAGAGGCGCCGCTTGCGTCCGCTGAACAGACTCAGGTCGGCACTCTCCACTCGGGAGTACAGGTCCTCCATACTATTGAGGTTAGAGCTTAAAGGTCAATATGTGCACATACTTGTTCTCTATATAATCCCACTGTAGTTACACGTATAATTATGCTCACATTAACTGTTTTTCATCATTCTCATAATGTAGCTGCACACGGGTAATGAGAAACTGTACAAAGTAGGGCTAGCTCTATTTTTCCTTCTTGGTCTGACTGGCTGGTGTCTAACGTCGCTTAGGTTTTCTTTAAAGGTCCATGATGATGATGAGTGCCTCTGCTCGCTCGCAGCTTCCTGCTTCTTCTTCTTACTCACTCTTCGCTCTCTCGCCTGACGTATCTACCTTTTTTGGATGGAGGAGGAAAAGACCCTCTGAAGAAAAAGAGATCTCGACGCATGGGGAGAAAAACTATTGTCAAATGTTTATTAAACAAATAAAATAATTAATAAAGTCATTTCGATGAATTTATATACCTAATAATTGTTTTTACACTTCTACGAGTGCATATAAATGCATTTCTCCGTTGTACTTTCGATGGAAAGTTTTTGGAGGGTCTTTTTACCTCACTTATTTCCTGGCCTAGCGCTGATGATGATGACGACGACGATACCACTACCAGCAGCTTAGCTTGCGTATCCCCACCACCACCACTACCAGCCTAGCTCTCACACACATGTGTGCGTGCCTTGCCAAACGTCATACGCACTCCAACCTGTTGGTCCTGAAGGAGCAGGAAAGAGAAAAAGAATTTCTTCCTGAGACACGTCGCAAGAAAGAAGACGGAGGAGCATAAAAAGATTGAGGAGGAGGCCCCACAAGGCAGGTGCAGGAAGAGCCGAAGAAATGTATGGAGGGTGCAGCCATAGCACTCAGCAGCCTGGCAAAGTACGAGAATAATAAAGTGTATTATCTACTTCTACTGCCGGGGCTAGGCAGACTATCCGCGGCCGGTGCTGCAGCTCACAATGCCGGCTTGGTACTTTTTGTTATATTTGCGGCGTAGCTCGATTATTCTCTCCACACTGTGCTTGCCTGGGCTTCATACACACACACCACCAACAAGGAAGTATGATTTTATTGTAGCGCTCTCATATACAAGGTGGGAATTAACGATGCGAGGAAGGGGAGCAATGATTTCACATGTTGAATGGGATTTTATTCCCCCGTCTACCTCGAGGACAATAAATATCATTGATTGTGCGAGGAAAGAATGTGTTTGTTGCACGATATTTTACAATGGATGATGTTCTGTGCGTAGGGGAAATGCCGAGAGGGTTAAAAGTTGGTTTTAGAAGAGTGCGTATTGCATGCGTATATATAGGAGCCGAAAGGAATATAACATTGTTTAAAGCGGTGTTTTGAACATTTGAAATAAATGAAAACATTTGCTATTATACTATCCCTGCAGCCTAATATTAGGATTGGATCCAATAAGTTCAAAAGGATATTAAATACGGCTTACAATGTAAAAATACGGTTACTTGTAAGAACGTCGAGACTTTTTACTGCAACTTAAAACATATACAACAGCGCTAAAATATTATAGTCTTGGAAATGGGAATAAAGCCAGTCAAAAATGAATCAACAGGTCACATAAACTCATGAGTACGAGACCATGATTTCTTTTTTCCTTGTAACCTCGACTTGGGTCGACTACTACGATGCAAAAATCTCTCGTCACCGTGACCTAGAGATCGCTTTTCTTTCCTTCTTTTGCTCCGTAGAAGAAAAAGGAGGCAACACGTTTTTGGGTTAAGAGGGAACGAGATAAGATGCGAGATTTGAAGGTGAACAGAAAACGGGGAAAATTGTTTTAAGAATACAGAGAAAATAACCAATTAGTTTTGTATAAAACGGACGTTCTCTTTGAATATATTCTTTTCATTTAGACCAGATATTTTAGCATTTCTTATCAGCATTCATTTTGGTATCACAATCTATTTAAATAATATTATATACTGGAAATTAGATCCAAGAGCATAGCCTTGATATAATCAAAACAATAAAATTATAAAAGCAGCGACTTTTTTGACAAAGATATTTCACATTTTATAATAAAATCCACTTTTTGTGTTAACGCTAGGATAGACGACACAAGTTACAGACTAGGAGGAATACTAGTAAAGACGAAATTGTAGCTTTCTTCCATAAATATTAGCAATATTGTCGGCTCGTCCAAACACTAAATGGCGGCTCGTCCAAAAGTATTTGCAAACATCGCACTTCCCAATACTTTAACTCTGGTTATTCCATATTCACTCCTTCTCCTCAGGCTTCTTGTCCTCAGCCGCCGCCGCCGGACTCGCCATGAGCATCTCCATCTCCTTCTGCAGCACGGCGCCCTTCTCGTCGGCCGACTCACAATAATGGAAGGCGGCGCGCGCGTTGCCGCAGTCAAACAGCTGGCGCGCGTACGCGAGACTGATCTCCTCCGTGAGCACCAGCATGTGACTCGTGTCTGGCAGCAGCCGCAGCTCCCGGCACGCGTCCAGGAACTGCGCCGCCAGCGGGACCATCTTTGCAGAGAGGAGGGCGTCGAGCGTGGCCACAGGGTCGCCGAGGGACAGCCGTAGCAGCACGGCGCGCTTCTTCTGATCCCGGGACATGGCGTGCTCACAGTACTTGTCCGCAATAGCAGCGTAGCCGTCCGAGGGCAGGCGGCATTTAGCCAGCCACAGGGCGGAATCCCACTGTCCGTAGGACTGAAGGTATTTACAAGCGTCCGGGACTTTGTCAATCATGCAGAGCAGCTGGACACCCTCCCACAGCTTGCCCTCAGCAATGAGATTGGTCGCGACCAGTTTGGTGGTGCTGTGAGGGGTGTCACGCTCGGAGACGGCTGTCGCAGCCACGAGGCACGCTCGTAGATTGTCCTCGTAGTAGCAAGGGTTGTCGGGCTCAGTCTCGAGCAGCAGCCGCACGGCCTCGTCCTTGTGCCCGAGGCATAGCAGGAGGTCGATAACGCGACGACGCTGCGCATGCGTTGCAACGCGTGTCTCATGCAGACGCGCCCGCTCGTGCTGATAGCGGACGTACGAGTCGCCGTCGCAGCACAGGTCGACGTTGGTGTCCAGCGTGCGGTCCTGCAGCAGGGTTGCCGCTGCCACACGCCAGAACAGGCTTTCCCAGGGTAGACCGCAGATCTGGGCGGCAACGAGGCACCGCTGGACCGTCTTGGTGTCCTTTGCCGTGAGCGATGTCTTCATATCCGCTGGAAGGAGGTCGAGCTGTGATTGGACCAAGTCCATTTCGGATTCTGAAAACCCGTCTTCTTTGGCATCCCATCTGAGGCTGTATTCATCCCTCCACGGCTGGTGGTGTAGCATGATTTGGAAGTTCTGTCTGGCCTTATTGCCGAGGAGTGGGTGGCAGGCCATCGACTCGTCCAGGCTGTAGTCGTACATGGCGGACGTGGAAGACGCGAGCGACAGCCCCATGATCCGCAGACATCCATCCGACGTGGCGAGCACCGCCCTGTCAGACGCCGCCCAGTCCACGTCCACCACCCTGGCGAGCAGGTCCTTTGGCGTGCGCAGCTCATTCACCAGCTCGCAGTCCTTGACATCCCAGATGCTCACGCTGTCCGCGTTCAGCACGAGCAGCTTGAGGTTGCCGCGCCCGGGCGCGAACCGCATCTTGCGCACGGCGCCGCGGTGCGTGGCAATGTTGCGCGAGGTGCGCGTGCGCACGTCCCAGACGTTGAGGTGGCCGTCCGAGTCGCCGCGCACGATGTGATCGCTCTTCCATGCGATGCATGTGATGGCGCTGAGGCTGGACTCGGCGGGGACCTTGGTGCCGTCTCGGATGGCGTTGCCCTCGACGGAGAAGTGGTAGAGCTGGCCCTCGGGGTCCGTGAAGACAAAGTGCTCCTTGGCGACGAGAGGTTGGGGTGGCGGCGCGGGAGACTTTTCCTTCTCGCCGCGGTCGCTGCCGGATGGGTCACTGTTGGTGGAATCTGAAAGAAGAGTTTCTAGGAAATGCTAGCCTAATACGATTACATTTAAAAATTAATACAAAGCTAGCTAGTCATTGACTTTTACTAACCCTTCTATTGAGAAAAATATATGTTTTAGTTAAGCATAATAATTCAGGGTTCAGACGCTGACCAGTATTCAATAAAACATTCCTATTTTACTTGAGAAAGTGAAATCAATACTTTTACTCAAATTTCCTTACATGTACCTAAACACATCTCTACAACAGAAATGAACGTTCAATCAATAAAAATCAATAAAAACTTTTTGTACCTTTGTTTTACTAACCCTTAAATTGTGAAAAAAATGCTTTTATTTTTTTAGTTCAGGACAATAATATACGATATCAGAAGACGCTGACTAGTTGTTACATTCTCCAGCTCTGACAAGCAAGTTGTCAAAATTATTCAAATTTTACATCTTTAGAAAATGAAATAACTTAAGTTTCCTTACAATATCTATATAGACTTCACCCATATCTCCAGGAGACATTACCAATCAATAAAAACACCTTTTTGTACCTTTGTTTTCCTCGTTCTCCTTGTCATCCTTGTTCTCCTCAACCGCCGCCGCCGTGTTCATCTTCTTCTTCAGCGACTTGAGGTTGTGCAGCGGCGACCAGTCCAACGCAGTCACCGGCGGGAACTTCTTTGGCATCGTCCTCAGCAGCGTCAGGTTCTTCAGATCCCACAGCTCGAACGGAGCGCCGTTGAACGCCACGATGAAATACTGCTTCAGGTGGGACACGCGCAGCATCTCGATGGGCGGCTCCTCAGCGCGGTGCGACCGCAGTGGCGTGCTGCGACCGGTTAGCAGGTCTGTGTGGATGAGCTCGTTACGGACGAGCGCGCTCGCGCCAGCGCCGCCGCTCAGGCTCTGGTGTGCATGGCTTAGCAGTGACGTCAACCCTGTCCACTCTAGCCCACGGACAGGGAATGTATGCACGGCAAACTCTCGCTCGATCTTGCCCGTGGACATGTTGGCCACCTGCACGTTGCCATTGGACGCGCCGACGGCCATAAGCGGCACGTACTCGGAAATGTTCTTCATGGTGAGCGGCGGGCACATGCGGATGACGAACGGCGGCGTGGCTAATCCGGATAGAATGCCGCTTGTAAACAGCTTCAATGGTGCTGTGCTTGCCGTCTCTGCAATGGCCAACGATGAGGGGAGCATGTCATCCAAGGCAAAGGTCGGTCTCTTCTTGCCCTCCCCGTGCACGAGGTCAAGGAAGATCATCTTGCCGTCGGACGTGAGCACGGCCACGTTCCTCTCCGTCATCGGGTTCAACGCCATGCCCAAGATCTTGGCATTCTTGCTCAGCCGGACGCTCTCACTGCACGCGCGCTGGTCGTAGACAATCTCTAGCACGCTGTCCACGCTGCTGCCGGCGAATGAGTCGTCCACGCTGCCGACGGTGACAATGGACGAGGACGAGACGCTCTTGCTCATGCTGCGAATGGGCTCGATCGGCGTAGCGGCGACGTGGTAGAGCCGTTTGCGCGCGCGGAGGCTGACCGTGCCGCTCTCGTTGAGCACGTAGAGCGCGTCTCTGTGGCAGCTGGGCGCCGCCTGGAGTATGGGCGGGCTGCCCCGGTCAAGCGAGATGACGCCGACAGTCTGGCCAATGTCCAGGTCCAGGATGAGGATCTCCTTCGGGTAGACGAGCATCAGGTGATTCCTTGCAGTCCGGTGGTGCATGACTTGCAGACACTCGGACAGGGTGAGCGTGTCACTGCCCGCAGCTGGGGACTCGCCCATGACGAGCTCCTTCATAATGCGCTTGATTTTGGTGCGAGCCGCTCTGCCCTTCTCTTCAGCTGCCTCTCTGATGGGCGTGCCAGCCACGCTGCCGGCGCTGGCCTGCGGTTCGAGACTACTCCTGCTGGGACTGCCTCTGGCCGGACCCAGGACGTAGAACTTCCTCCCACTGGCTGTCGGCGCTCTACTCGGCGAGAAGTCATCGATGAAGAGCACGCACTCTATGCACCTGAACGCTACTTTGCCCACATCGAACGGATCGAAATCAAAGCCTTGGAGCGTCTCCGCGTAGCTCTTGCGCCAGACCTTATCGCCAGTGCTCGTATCCCAGAGAATGAAGGCGAAGGGCGGGTGCAGGGCGGCGAGCAGGTGGCCCGTGTGCTCAATGCGCCCGTCCATCCAGTGCATCTCCGCCACCTTGTTTCCCTCTTGCAGCACCGACTTGACCTCGCCCGATTTGACGTTCCACACGACGATCTGGCCTGATGCATCGGCGCTGGCCAACGTGAGCCGGTCCGCGGGGTGCTTGGACGTGTCTGCCGCGCACCAGGCCACCCGCACGACAGCACTGCGGTGTCTGTCCAGCACTTGCACCGCCTGCAGCGTGGTGGGGTCGACGACGACGACGAGGGTGCGGCAGCCGTAGGCGACGAGTCCGCAGCGGGCGCTCCATTGAAGGGCGCGCGCGTTGAGCGCGGCAGGGGCGCAGCTGCCGGTGAGAGTCCGCAGAGACACAGGCGAGATGGACGCGGCCACTGCGGAGGCGGGGTTGGATGTGATGGAGGGCTTCATTGTTCAGCACTCGTAACGGCTGTTATCACACATTTCGACAGGTGTCAAGGAGAGTAGTTCTGTAGACGGCCGCTAGGGGAAGAGTACTTTGACTATTAACCCCACTAATGAGGTGCCACTGCCTTTAATTGCTGCCTATAATGAGGGTTTAATGGATCGATGAGGTCCGTTCTCGAGGGTGGTTTTCCTGTTCCAGAATCTGTTGGTTTTCTACAGAAAACTGGTTTTCGACTGTTGACGTAGTTCGGAGCAGGGGAAACACTGAACTGAATGGGGAAAGCATTCAGAGATTTCGGACGGGGAGGCGATTGTTCTAAATGGTGTCACCACATGCAGAATAGCTTCAATACATGATTATGAGCCCATTTGAACATCGCCGCGGATGCAAAGACTCAAAATTGGTCTCCTAATCTTAGTTCCACTTCCCGTTCGGCTATTTCTGATTGCCCTGCCAATCTTTCAATGCTGTCACCCACGGATCTCTGTATCTCACACTGCAACCAATTTTTAACGTCTATGGTCATCAAATTCAGCTGTCGTCTGCCTTGCTTGCCTGCCTCGAGATCTAATGACACAGAAGCCGCACCAGTGCACCACCCTTAAAGAGCTCTCGTGTACCCCGTGAACCCCGGCGACGCCCTTCTCATCCACTGCCGCCATGAGCTTCTACCACTTTGCCAACTGTGTGGCCCTCGGATACGTGCCCTACTACCTCACCTACAAGATCTCCGGCCTGTAAGTACAGCAACCACAGCAACAGCCCCTGTAACCGGCATGACCCTCTTTTCCAGGTCCGAGTACGGCGCATTTTGGAAATGCATCACGGCCGGCTCCATGTACTTCCTGTGCCAACTGGCGAAGATGCTCTGCCTCGCCACCTTCTTCCCCACGGACGGATCCGACTGGCAGCTGGACGAGGGCGTCAGCGAGCAGCCGCGCGCTGAGGAATACGCCATCGTCACCGAGTTCCTCAAGGTGACGGTCGACATGGCTGACATCGTCGGCCTCCACATGGTGCTGCAGCGTATGTCGGGCAAGGGGCAGGTGAAGGTGGTCACCGCGGGGCTGGGATGGGCATTCGCTGAGTTCATCGCCACCACCCTCATCTTCCTGTGGGTCGGCGCCCGAGGCGTCGAGTTCGATTGGCGTTACATCACAAAGAGCTTTGAGGCAAACATTAACTTGGTAAGTTACCCTAAACGTTGCAGCATGCAATTCTTATTCAAACCTCTCCTTTCAGGTCCACTTTCTCACCCTGGCAGGCCTAGTCTACATGTGGACCAGGAAGGACATCTCCAAGACTCTGCTCCCGTTCCTCTCAGGACTGGTGATCGCCTGCAGCTACAAGGGCCTGCTGCTGGACGCGCTCGTGCCCATGTTCGGGGTCGGCGTTTGGACGGCGCTGCTCTACAAAGGCCTCGTGACGGGCACGCTGGCCGTCGTCGTGCTGCAAGTGTATGTCGGCGTCACCGCTCAGGACAAATACTGAGGAGTGAAGGCAGTGTTTTGAAAGGCTGGCGGGATAATGAGGGCATGCTATGGTTAATTTGTGTCAACTGATCTCCTCCTTGGCTCAGTGTTATTATTACGAGTTTAATACTCCCCCAAAGTCCGATGTAAGTGACTTATTTGAAGAGCATACCGAGGATGTTACTTTTAACGTATCAATAAAAAAAATGGAAGTCGAGAAATTCTCGTCTAAAATCTCTTTGTAGGGTTTTACCCTGGGCTTTAAATACCGTATAATTTAAGTGGCGACGGTGGCATGAATGAAGTGGTCATAGCATTAATTCTAATTAGATTTTATTCTAATTTTCAATAGTGTGTTTGTCATAGCTTTTTTTCATTCTAAATTTTCATTCTAAATTTTCATTCTAAATTTTCATTCTAATTTGATACTTTAAAAGATCCTGAAGTAGAAGTTTGAAACTTTAGTCAATGGTGTCATATGTTTTAGCATTCTGTGTGGATATGTAATAGTGTATGCACATGTTAAATATTGCATACAATACAAGAAAAAACATTCTTTTCTTAAATGAGACATAGAATTCTGTAGCGTCCGATAAGCCAATAATAATGTTATGCGTTAATAGAACAATCTTGATCTATGCATTATACAGGGAAAAGAATTTTAGTGGTCGAGGACATCCTTAAATAACTTCTTCTTTTGCCGTCTGAAACCCTTCATCCAGATCCAACGTCTTCCGATAATCATTCACAGCCTCGTCAAACATATCCTTATTTAGGTTCATGGGTACGACTACTTTAAATCATGTCGGGTTATGCGGTATTGTTATGCGATATTCTTATGCGATATTCTTATGCGGCATTGTTATCATTTATGCGATGTGCGTACCTAACCTACTCTACCTACTAAACACCTGCTTGACCTACTTTACCTCCCTCAGGAACCTGTTCCACCTACTCTTGGAGTGAAAGACCAGCCCGTAGCTTCCTGCCCTGTTGCCATCGATGTCCAGCACGTTCCACCTCACCAGGAATCCCAGTCGCTTCTCCCCCGCCTTCACCTGAGTCTCAGGGCCGATCATGGCTTCGAACCCGGCGTTTTCGGACTCGAAGACGATCTCCTTGATGCCGTCATTGAAGCACTCAACGGAGACCGAGCCTTCTCCCAGCTCGTGCCACCTGCCCTCCTGCCCCTCCTTGACCCAGCCGGAAACTTCGCTTGAGCGGAAGACCTCCTCTCCAGGCGGCAAGGCCGCAGCCGTCGCCGCAATGGCCGCGTCGCTCACGCTGACCTTCCCGAGCGGCACCGTGTTGCCGTCAATCCGGTCCGTCCGGTACACGGGCTCGCTCTTTAGGCGCTCGTCCCAGAGGGCGAGGAAGCGCGTGCCGAAGGTCGTGTAGATGATGGAGCCGAGCGTGATGAGGGCGAATCCGGAAAGAGCGAGTGCGTTGGTTTTCATCGGCATGAGGAGGCTCAGGGTGATGAATTTTGCGACAGCCGAGAAACCGGCGACGATTGCTGCGCGGTCACTGATGCCGAGGTCCTCATCAATTGCGGTGTTGATGACGGAGACGATGGGCGCGGTCAGCACCATGACGACGGTGCTCACGATCATCAGGGTGTTGTTACCGATGGAGAACAGTGTCTCGGGAGTGGACTCGAGGACGTGACTAGAAATGGGAAATGCGTGTGTGATAGATAGCCGTGTACACATCTCGTAATAATGGAGACGGGAGGATTGCTTCGGAGCCGCATTGAGCTAAAGCGAGTTTTAAAAAGCACGGACAGCTTTAATCTGTCCGTGTAAAAAGTTAAGAGCTCGGATTCGGGTCCAAGCATGATCCGAGGATATTCTGGTTCTTAGCATAATAGACCCATAGTGCATTTCAAATTCCACTAGTGTTCCTAATTGATGATGTATAAACGCCGCTGGATATAGCAAGAATCTGAAACCGGCCATTTATTTGACAGATCTGGCTCCGTTTCAATGTGCAGATCGAACACGAGGCTCGGACTCTCGGTCGAAATGTGCACGAGTACTGTGGGAGACGACTCACCCGGGCGCGGGGAAAACTTCACCGGGGATGTAGTTGGCAATGACGAGGAAGATGGCGTAGAAGACGGCGCACCAGCCTCCCTTAAGGCAGGTGGCATAGGGCACCGGCACATTATGGTCCGCCCTGGTCCGGCGCAGGATGACGCTCTAAAAGAGACGTACAGTTTTAAGTATGGAGAGGAGAGAAAGCTGATGGAGGATTAAGAACGTGATATAGTGCATTCTTCAAATCAGTCCCCATCATTCGCATCTTACTGTACCTTGTAAAGACCAATCCCTTGTGCGCAAATAAACAAAATCCATGCCCCCACGGCCTTGAGCACTGTCACGTCTTCCCCTCCGTTCTTCACGGCGTTGCCAAACACCAGCCACTGGGCGATGTCGGTCGTTATCGCCCCGAGCACGTACAGGATCTTGATCTTGGTCGCCCTCTCGACATTCTTCTTCCAGCTGATCAACGCCATGGTTAGAGAGGTCGCTGGAATTGAGCGAGCATTTTATTACGTTAACAATATTAAGCCTTTCAATAGACAGGGACTCACCGTCCACGAGCAGCACCGGCGCGAACGCCAGCATGCACCTCATTCCGAGCCAGAAGCCGAAGGCGAGGACGTCAAGAAGAGCGGGCGCCACAAAGTAGAGCGTCACGCCCAACTTGGGGGTCTTGATCTGCAATAATGACATGTGTCATGAGCAGATATTCAACAGTAGCCGAGTTCGTCTCGGACATAGAAGGTCGCTGGTTCGAATCCCAGCTGTGCTGATGCCGATGTCAACGGCACGCGTGTATCGTGCGACCGACTCGGGGGCGGCGGCAACGATTGCGCACACGTTTGCACTCCATTATAATAATAGGATCAAAGAGATCAGGCGTCAAAATAGCATAAATGGGTAGTTGTACAACGCGTCACACTAACCTTCCCACAAGCCGTGAGGACGAGTGCCAGGCCGCCGATGACCACACAGTAGCTGGCGTTGATGAGGCAGTGGAGCAGAATTGGCCAATTGGCCGCGCGTGCCACGCCGTCACTCCCGATCACCTTGTGGCTCATGTGGAACCTAATAATAGACGAATAATTACGAGATCTCATTAGCTATATGGAGCATCAGAGCCCGTACGTGATGGAGACGTAGGAGATGATGCCGCCCGCTCCGAACAGGACGAGCAGCACCGCCTTGAGTTTATCGGATAAATGTAGGAAGAACGTGTCCTCGTCGTCCGGCGGGGAGGCGGGGGTGGACGGCGGCGGGTCTGAAAAGCATAAGCATTCATAGCAGTGTAGGAATTATTGCGACGGGGTCATCTCGGAGTACGTTTTTTGAATTTCCCTCCTATACGAAGGGTAGAAATCAGGGATGATGAGTTATTGAAATGGGGGGAATGAACGTATCCATATAGAATGATATTGTGGCTTTATACCATGTAAAAGGAGAGATTAAGGCATTAGGACATGTAGAATCATACATGAATGAAATAAGAAGGCATATTCTAACGAAGGATATATTTTCTAATGGCGACTCTTCCATATTTTTAAGAATCCCTAGGCGAATATAACTTTTCATGCCGTTTCGATCGCTCAGCCGTCGTTCCGCAGCTGGGTCAGGGTTGCCATATTGGGATTAAAAGGTCTCGGCACTTGCAAAACGGGGACCATTTCGGCCTCTTTGGGACCAGAAAAACGAATTTGAGGTCAACAGCATGTAGTAAACAACATTAGGCTTATTTACAGTTTGGGACCAAGCCACTTATGTATTGTTTGGGACTTTTTGATAAAAGTTTGGTCCCGGTTTACCAAAATTATGTGGCAGCCCTGAGCTGGTCGCAGCAGGCGCAGCTGTTGTGTCAAACAAGCTAAGCAATGTTTTGTTATGAAATATATCGTATTTTGATGCGCTTTTGGCCTTTAAGTGGCCTTTAAATGGCTTTCGCAGGAAGACTTCGTTAACATACTTTGTTAGTATTGCCATTATTCCAAACTTTTATTATTGATGTTTGCTCCTAAGATCCTTTTAGGTCGTTAAACCGATCCTTCAAATGATACCTTCGAAGATTCTAAAAGGGGGCGGCG